>BJCM01086543.1:0-19855 GCA_018326385.1 Flaveria bidentis
GGCTACTCGGCTCTTTTGGGATGGCATTCTTTTGATTAATGTTTTTGCATTGTAATGCGAACAAGCTGTTTTGTAATGAATGTTGTATTAACTTGCAAAAGCATTTACATGGAAATGAAAGATTATTTTAGTGTTCCGCTACGATTTTATGAAATACGAATGTAAATATATGTTTTATGTGCGATGAGAATCCAACTGTAAGCGTCTCGGGACGGGGCTTTACATATATTTAAATCATATTCCGGTTAAATTTATAAAGTAGTCATTGTGTATAACAAAAAATTTGTAAACAAAAGGATTCTGCTTCATTTGTAAACAAAAGATTTGAAGCAGGATGTTTGAAATAAAATGAATTTAAGTAGTGGTTTACGGCCACGCACGTTGCGCGTATGTTAAACGGGGCTCAGAACAGAACAGGATTTTCGGGTGTGATTGCTAACCATTAACGGTAGCAATGCCAAAGCAACCCGATACCATCTTTTGGTTACGGGCCCGACACAATACTATATATAAAATGTACAACACCATATCATATGTATACGTTCATCATCACTGACTTGAAATAAGCAGCAGTCCATGTCTCTGAGTGCAACATCATGACGTAATCTCAAAAGTGAACATAATCACCATCGTCAAACTATACCAATAAATAAAACTCCTTCACAGCACCACAAAGAAACAAATATCAAAGTTTTACCTTATGCTACATCAATGGTACTCTAAGAAAGGTACTTTTGTTTACTTGATGTAGAAAGACGAGATCTAAAACAGTGATACTCGGCAAACATGACAAGATATTTACAACAAAATGTGCACCCATTATGTGCTAACATAAACCACGGGTGTGCACCGTAGTTAACCTTCACACCCATAGACACCACCACCATCCCCTTCATCCTCAAATATTTTCCATTCTCCTCCACTGACGACATCCATACTAATGGCTCCGCCGTGCAATCACCAGCCACAAGCAATGCGGTCGGCCTAGTGGAAAACAACAACCTTTGCACCACCAGCCAAAGTCGAACAAATATCATAAAAAACCCAGATCTGAACACAAAACTACAGATGCAATTCAAACATATAATATGGTAATTTTATTGTATAATCAATTATTTGAAAAGATTTTTTAAACAACAATACTAAATAGTAAGAATCATCTATTAGAATTCTTCAACCATAGAAATCGATGTGAAGAATGCTTTCACATGCTATCATTATTGGTTTAAGATTATTATATAATATCTATTAGACAAAACCAATGATGACAGAGCTGATAACATATGCCGTCGATTGCAATTGAGTATATAATAGTATTAGTTAATAAAAGGTTGTTCAATATTTTTGTTTATTTGAAACATATCGACTTCAATTTAGCGTCGTACCCATTGTTATATTGGTGTAAAGAAGAAACCTTACAATGGCTTTATAATTGCATCATCAAAAGTTGGTTATTGTAGGGAATCACGTCATCAAGATTCAACAATTTATATGATTGAATTGATATAATCAACATAACTCTGATACCAAATGTTGACTAATTCAAGTTTATGAATCAAGATTTCAAAACCCTAATATCAATCCAATCACGTAATCATCTAAAGATAAAAAAATGAAATACTTGTGGGAATTGAATGATTGTTGGTGTTGAAGATGATGACACCATACGATTTCGTTATGATACTGCAAGTTCGATGGAGAGATGATAGAGAGGATTCTTGATGGTATTCTTCAGGGAAAATATGTGAATGATCGATAGTTTCTAAATTCCCTGTATCCCCTTTATATACCAGTATCTAAAGGAAATCATAATACCCCTTTTACTTATTAACGTCTACATTTGCATCCATCAAATAAATCTTAAGGACTATCTACGTCATATTAGCATAATTAATTATTATTAGTGAATAGTCCTAAGTCCATTATTATCTGAATAATTTTCCAACATTTCCAAGTTATTGCTTCATAAAAGCGATGTGCCGAGGTAATTAAGAAAAAAATGTTACTTTCTTTATGTATTATTATCTTATCACTTGTTTGCGGAAAAATTTATTTCTAACTCTTAATCATCTTAAATAAAACATATTTAAGGGATCAATTTCTATAGAAAATTAACAGTAGTCTTTTAAATCATGCATATTTGAAGTGATGCAATAAATTAAACCAAGTTGTAAATTTTTTTCTTTCCTTAAATTGTGTACTAGTGGATCTTTTTAGTAAGGTTTTAATGAGATAAGATAATTTATCCATAAGTATCATGGATAAACAATACACGCTACACTTTTTTTCATTTAGCTATGATTTTGTTATACTGATTTTCCGCTCAAGATTTTGAGCAACACAACATCACCAAACACATGAAGCGGATAACCGTATGAGAAAATGTTATATATATAGATATGATTGTATCTATTATTGTGGTTATCAATTACTAATATAGTTTAGTTTTTCCTTCAGTTTTCCTTTCTATATTTTTAGTGTATCTGAGTGTATTACATACATATCAATTATACAAACTTCTTCTCGTCCTCCTATATCATTTCCCATATTTCTTTTCTATTAGGCTAATTCCAACACACGATGGTGATGATTTATGCATTTAATATAGATTCATACTCATCTTTTTTCAATGTTGAGTGCGAATCAAATCCAATTCATCTTCAAGAAAAAAGTTTATTTAAAAAAAGTGTTACTACTTATAAAATTGATAATAAAGAAGTAGAAAGAAATTTTTTTAAAAGAAGTGTAAATGACATAGATGATCCCTATGTTTGTATCAAATTATGAAATTACTCATTAAACTTTGCCATTTATGGATTTAGTCCTCAACAACACTATTTGCTTTCATTTATATTTCATGGACTTAACTTTATCAAATTAGTTTATTAGTTTTAAGGGCATTTTTTATCTTTTTGTATTTTAAAAAATTAAATGTAAAACCCCAATCCCATCCTTCACCCCCTAAACAACTCAGATATTCTTCAACCCTAATTGCCTATAATCTTAAATAGAAATCTCACCACCGGTGCTTGTAGTGGAGAAAGAAATCCTATATTCGCTACCTCTTAACATGAAAATAACCTCATTTTCACCAACACAACCGTTTTTAACCACCAAAGACGAACCAACTAAACAATTGGGAAACCCCATAAAAAAGGTCCTTGAATCCATGTTTTCTTTCAAAGAACAAAACAATTAATATAAAGATCCAATAGATTTTGGGAAGGCATCACTAAGAAAGTTTAAACATTTAGTTCAAGAAAAAATAAAAATAAAAAGATTCATACTTTTCACGTAATTCAAAAGATCCCACTTCATAAATAAATCAAATTATGAAGATGTCTCGATTTGGGGGATTCTCCTTATTACGACAGAAATCATGTGAATGTTAAAGTTCTTGAGTAGAGACTTTGATTATTTTATTATGCCCAAAAGGTGAGAACACATTTTAATAAAGAAAAGCATTTAGAGTTATTGATTTAATGGTTGTTTCTTAATTGACTTTTCGTCACATGAAAATATATGAACTTAAACACTTATGTCTTTACACTTCAATAAATACACTTGACATCCTTTTCTTTATTTTGTATTCTCTTCATCCTTTTCGCTAATAGGTGCTAGATTTCTTAGTTAGTTTGTATAAAAATGACCAAATTGTCTTTATGAAAGATTGATATTTTACATTGGTTGAAAAGCTAATAAATAACACTGACATAAATGCCCTCAAAAGACAGTTAGCATGCAAAATTTTCCAAAAAAAATGGACGATTGTGTACTTATTGAAGGGTAAGACACATCATGAAATTTCATATATTTATAAATGACAATTTGTGCAATTTAGTCTTTATAATTTTCAAATTTGTTAAAATATATAAAGGCCAAAGTACCTTTTGGACTAACAAACAAACTAACATGTATAAGATCGTGGACTAATTTTGAAAGCGAAAAATGCTAGTAAGGACTAAATTTGCAAGAATTAAAGTTTATATATTAGTCTAAATTAACCACAAGGACCATCTGTGTGATTTAATCTTGAATATAATATGAATTAATGAAGACACATGCATGCAAGGCAATGAATCACGAACAAAGTGGTACCAACTACTTGTCTTCACACATATTCTGTAACAATTCACATTTCCTACATGATACCTTATAAATGGGAGCTTAAACTCCATTTACGTTGTGAGACTAACCTTAATTATCTTATGACTTCTTCTCTTACCTCCACATTTACTTTCTCACCTTACACCAGCACCCAACCCATATCCCATCGACCCTTAAACACTCAAAACACCCAAACCCATGGGTTCAAAGTCTCGTGCACCGGTGCACCACATGACCACAACAACAACCAACTCAATGTAGATCGTAGGAACCTACTTATGGGGCTTGGCGGCCTCTACACAGCCGCGAGCCTTACGTCCATTCCGTCCGCTATAACCGCCCCTATCACAACTCCAGATATCACGTCCACATGCAGGGACATGACTTCAGGAGATAATGACATTATGAAAAGCATAAGAACACGAAAATGTTGCCCTCCGAACATCGGGAAGACAATCAAACCCTACGTGTTTCCTAATGAACACACTGTGCGAATGCGATGGCCTGCACATCGAGGGACTTTGGAACAGGTTGATAAGTACAGACGAGCGATTGAAGCCATGCGGCTTCTCCCCGAAGATCACCCGCATAGTTTCAATAGCCAAGCTAAAATCCATTGTGCTTATTGCAATGGATACTACACCCAAATCGATAGTGGTTTCCCCGATATTGACATTCAGATTCATAACTCATGGCTCTTCTTCCCCTTCCATCGTTGGTACCTATACTTCTATGAAAGAATACTTGGGAAGCTGATCAACGATCCGACTTTCGCATTACCGTTTTGGAAATGGGATGAACCCGCAGGAATGCGGATTCCCGAGATATTCGTACCAAAAGAGATCAACGGGAAGCCAAACCCGTTGTATGATGTTTACAGGGACGCAAGACACATCGAAGCTGTGATAGATTTGGACTATGATCGCAAAGATAAGGATATTCCTGATGAAATACAAATAGCATGCAACCTTTGCACGGTGTATCGTGATTTGATCCGAAATGGAGGTGATACGATAAGCTTCTTTGGTGGCAAATATGTAGCGGGAGATTCACCAATCGCTAACATGGACCCGTCAGTTGGGTCCTTAGAAGCAGGTTCGCATACCGCGGTACATCGATGGGTTGGTGATGCAAGAATGCCTTTGTTTGAGGACTTGGGTAACTTCTATTCCGCAGGGTACGACCCTGTGTTCTATATCCATCATGTAAATGTGGACCGTATGTGGAAGCTATGGAAGGATTTAGGGATTTCAGGACACAAAGATCCTACAGATCTTGATTGGTTAAATGCATCATATGTGTTCTATGACGAGTATGAGGAGCTTGTACGTGTGTATAACAAAGATTCTGTTAACTTAGAGAAGTTTAAGTATGATTATATCCAAGACTTAGACGAAGAATTCACGTGGCGCAAGAGTCGGCCTGCTAAACGAAGCAAAAGTTCACAGGACGTCGCATGGGCTAGACATGCGGAAACAGTAGAACAAATAAGGTTCCCTGTGAAGCTAAACAAGGTCCTGAATGTTTGTGTGAGGCGGCCCGGGGTGGATCGGACTGTAGACGAAAAGGCGAAAGCCAACGAGGTTTTATTGATAAAGAGGATAAAGTTGGACAGCCGAAAGTTTGTAAAGTTTGATGTGTTCGTAAATGACAAGGTTAATGAAGGTGAAGTGACAACGACATCATCATGTGATCCTGAATACGCAGGTGGTTTTGCGCAGATTCCACACAATGACATGAGAAACATGTTTGTGTCTAGTTCTGCAAGGTTTGGGCTCAACCAACTATTAGATGACACGAATACTGAAGGCGAAGAGTATGTAACGGTGACATTGGTGCCTAGGGTAGGGTGCGACAATCTCACCATCGGCGAGATCAAGGTTGAGTTAGTTCCTATTGTTTAACCTAAACTGTCATGGGTTTGTTGCTTCAAATTAAGTCTTGAACGCTCGTTAATTTGATAACATTTGTGTGGTTTTGCTGTGTATATTGCATCTGTAGCTTAAAATTTCTCTTGTTGGGCTGAGTTTCATGCATTCTAACAAGTTTATGTGATGAACAAATTGGCCTAGTAACCAAAGTATTTATCATCGCGCGTGTATCAAATCATACACAAATTATTTTACATAAAATCTAGAACGTCCGTAATTATGAGTCCACCTGTGATTAAAAAAAATTAAAACTATAAAACCCTATTTTAAAACATCAAAAATGCAAAGCCAAACCCTCATTCACCTTTTCACATTGAGGTTCACTGTGTTAACTTGGAGATCCCAAACCCTCGTTCATCTTCATTTGCATATCATTTCACGTATGAAGTTCTAGTGGGAACTTCAATTCGTGGTTCACATCAACCTATGAATACTTTAATCCTTATGAAATCTACTATAACTATTCTTATTTCCAATTTTCATGTTCTATTTTTTTACATGTGAATCGTTTTATATATGAGATGGTATATGTTTTCTATTCATCATAACAAATTAAAAGAACCTACATGGTGATGAAGATGTATTGTGGTGATGAAAGCTTCATGAACTATATGTTTATATAGGGCTTGGGATCAGTGGAACGAGTGGAAGTGTGGAATGGATCTAGGGTTTTGTAATTTTCTCATTTAGTTAAATGATGATGTAAAAGTTTTAGAGGAAATGATGATTTTGCCCTTAGTGGATCCTTTTGTTATCTTTTTATTTGAACCAAATAGTTGTTTTGGTTTTTTTTCTTGAAACACGTGTACTGAAATAATTAAAAATAAAACATGAATACTGAAATGATAAAAGTGACGTGAAACCAATGACAAAACTAACATTTACTCGAATATTAAACTCTCCAGATTATGAGACAACTTTAAGTGATGATATGAACAACCAAATCATAATAATACATACTTTATGTGTACATAAGTTTTGAGGGTGTTAAAGGGTCTAATCATATAAGTTGCATGCCGATTAAAGATGCAAATCGACGTAGTTGCATCACAGACTCCTCCAAAAAAAATTATTTACATTACGAATAGACCCCTTGGCCTTTATTGTACACATGATTGCATCTTTGCGACAATATCCTTCAAACATATTAACTTTTTCATTAAGAGAGGTATGCTAAGAAGATAGTAGACTCACAATTTTATCAATTTGTTGTTCAAAGATGAATATATATGAAAACATGGTTCCAAACATTGTCAGGTTTCACAATTTAGTTATGTTTGTTGTCTGCAAAATCAAAATTAGGAATCAAAATAAAATAAAGGGTCCTTGATTTGTACGCCGCGTATAGCAAATTTTACACTGACTATGAAGAAAAATTCAGGAGGTTGTCAGAGGGGTTATATGCCCCGTATAAGATTATACGACCCTTTTATACAACATGTGAGGCTATAGGACCATTATAGAAATTTGAGGTGTTTATTTATGATTTGAGGCGTCTATATATCCATACCCGAAATAAAATAGAGAGGCCTATTTTCTGTGGGCTTGATTTGTACAGAAAGTACTTGGGTTAATGTTGAGTGGGTACAAGTATTGATTGGATCTTGCAGGTGCTCATATAAGTAAACAACTGATGTTTATTTTTATGATTTTTTTTTCAAATTAATTTTGTCACATTACTTATAGGACATGTCCAATATTTTCTAGAATTTGGTTTGTTTTCTGAATTCTTATGCTTTAATAGCTCCATGTTGGCGTGTTTGGTGGCTGGGCGAATATATAAATTACAAACTGGGAGTATACAAAATGAAAATAAAACGTAGGATGTTTAGGCCAGAAATTTAATTGCAATATTTTTGAAAATTCAACGTTGAATATTAGGCGGCTAAGCAAAAAGGTTAAAAAATAATATTAATAATGTAGTAAAGTTCTAATTGATAACATGATTTGCCACTTTCGTTAGGAATAGTTATAATTACATGTATTGTCAAAATGTTAGTGTAGTTGGTGTGATTGAATTGAAATAGAATAAAACTATAATTATAATAATTACATAAATATAAAAGTAAATCTAAAATTTGAAATTAGGTAACACTATTCTTTTCAACTCCTCTACTGGCCGGTAATACATTTAGGGATCAAATAAGAAAATCATAATATTAAATACAATCAAGTGCAATCTTGATGCAATGAGAAAGAAATTGAAAAGATGTTATTGCTAAAAAAACAGATAAAAAAACTTATTAGATATCGTTGATCCTGGTATAGTGGTATCTAATACGTTCTATTCTATCTAGTGTTCAATTTAAACTAATGACTCTCGATATATGAAAATAATACTCTAACGTTGAGTTAAGTAGGTCATTTATCTTCACAAAAAAACCAAAAAGGATTCTTCTGATCTATGTATTATGAATATCCATATTTACAAAAAAAAAAAGACAAGAATTATTTACATAACAAAATAAGTATTACAAGTATTGTAGTTCATTGGGAAAATTTAATTGGCCGATTAACTCAGGATGCATGCATCTTTTATTAAAAATATTGATTGAAAATATATATAAATAACAAATTATTAAATCAAGTGGTAATTATAGACTAGTCTTCTTCATGCATGAACTTCTCATTATAAATAGCAACTCAAAACATACAATTCACAAACACCCCTTTCTTTAAACAGATAATCATGTCCTCTTCATTGTTTCCACCAACTACCTTAGCCTTAACTTCCAAACAAGCCTTCAAGACTCACAAAAACCAAACCCATGGCTTCAGAGTCTCATGCAACGTCGCACCCAATGACGACGATCACAGTCGAAACAAGTTCATACTGCCCGCTATAGACCGAAGGAACCTGCTCGTCGGGCTAGGCGGGCTCTACACCGCGGCTAACTTCACTTCCTCGCCCACAGCATCAGCCGATCCAATAACAACCCCCGATATCACCTCGAGCTGCAAGGAAGCAGACTCGGGCATCAAGGACCTAGAACACACTGTAAGGACCCGAAAATGCTGCCCGCCTAACGTCAACAAAACGCTTAAACCCTTCGTGTTTCCTAACGAGAAAACGGTCCGTGTGAGATGGCCTGCACACAAAGGGTCTAAAGAACAAGTGCACAAGTACAAAAAAGCCATACAAGCAATGAAAGATCTCCCAGAAGACCACCCACACAGTTTCATTCAACAAGCAAAGATTCACTGTGCATACTGCAACGGCGGTTACACACAAGTCGATAGCGGATTCCCTGATATCGACATCCAGATTCACAACTCGTGGCTCTTCTTCCCCTACCACCGCTGGTACCTTTACTTCTACGAAAGAATACTCGGAAAGTTGATCAACGATCCCACTTTCGCGTTACCTTACTGGAACTGGGACAATCCAGCAGGAATGACGATTCCAGCGATCTTTCAAGACAACGAGGACAATGCGAACCCGCTGTTTGACCTATATCGCGATGCACGTCATCTCCCGCCACAGATAGTTGATCTGGACTACGGTGGTGGGGAACGAGACACCACAAGTGAGATACAGATAGCCTGCAATCTCAGTACAGTGTACCGCGATTTGGTTAGAAATGGAGGTGATACAAAAAGCTTCTTTGGGGGTGAGTATGTAGCTGGGGACGCCCCTGTCGCCAATGGCTCGAAGTCGGTTGGATCAGTGGAAGCCGGTTGTCACATTGCTATACATAGATGGGTGGGTGACTCGACTCAGGTTAACTTTGAGGACATGGGTAACTTGTACTCTTCTGGCTATGACCCTTTGTTCTACGCGCACCATTCGAATGTAGATCGTATGTGGACGCTATGGAAGGATTTGGGCATAAAGGGGCATACGGACCCGACTGACCCAGATTGGTTAAATGCATCATATGTGTTCTATGACGAGAATGAGGAGCTTGTACGTGTCTATAACAAAGACTGCATCAAGCTAGAAAAGCTCAAGTACAAATATTATGAAGAGTCAAAGTCTGTGTTCCCTTGGCGTAAGAGTCGGCCCGCTAAACGTAGTAAAAACTTACAAGTAGCGTTAACGTCAGGTGATGTGAAAACAGTGGAGCAGTTGAAGTTTCCTGTGAGTCTAGACGGGATCCTGAAGGTTCGTGTGAAGAGGCCTGCTGTGAACAGGACGGATGAGGAAAAGGCGAAAGCCAACGAGGTTTTGATGATAAATGGGATTAAATTCGACGGTGAGAAATATGTGAAGTTTGATGTGTTTGTAAACGATAATTTTGAAGAAGGTGAAGTGACGACGCCATGTGACCCTGAATACGCTGGTGGTTTTGCACAGATACCACACACGGGTATGAACAATATGTTGATGTCGAGTGCAGCAAGGTTTGGGTTAACAGAGTTGTTGGAGGACACAAACACTGAAGCTGAAGAGTATGCAACCGTGACATTGGTGCCAAGGATAGGGTGCGACGACCTCACCATTTCAGATATCAAGATCAAGTTGGTTCCAGTTTGATCAAGCATCAAGATGATCTGAGCTTGAAACCATATTTACATGAAACCATGATGTTGTGCAGCATAAGAGCTAGAAAGAGGAACATAATGTGTCACAAATGGAATAAATTGTAATACAATTTGTATAAAATTGATGCATTATAATTACAAACACTACTGCTACTCAAGTGAAGATATGCAAATCTTCTATTAACTTATGTTGTCAAAGGTGCAAAAACAAAAGGTGCACAACCATACCAACTTGCGTCAATCAATGCGTTCAGACAAAGATTTAGGTCGAAACCAGTCTGAAACATCTAAAAATGTTAGAAATGTATCTAAACCAGCCTAAAACATGTTTTCCTCCACCTTGATTTAACAACTCGATAAAAGTTGGATATTAATAATATTACTCATGATAAATTCTCACTGGTTCAAGAGTCTTCTTTCTTTAGTTGTTGGCTTATTATCTAGTAGGAGTGACTTTTATCCTTCAAACACAAATTTGAATTTCCCCATTAACAATCATACAAGAATTTGAATCTCAAAGAGGAATTGAGTGTGTATGCTTTCATGATTCAAAGCTCTACCCAAGAATCTACACTTTAATCTTTTTTTCTGTTTTACATACTGTATCACACAAAAACACCTTACAACACACTAATTCCATGCAATCTCTGGTGTGCTTGTCCTCGCTCGAGCCTCTGCCAGTGAAACCGCCATGGCTAGCATCATCTGCTCTTCAAAGCTCTCAGGAACTATGTTTCCTGCACTAATATAACCATTTTCCACCTCTTCATGTTGACCATACTGGCGTCGGTTTACATAATCATCATCATCGTCTACTGTCCTCAAATTATCATCATACCCATATCCAGTTTGAGGTGTTTCTTCAGAATTATCATGATTTATTTGCAGATGATCATCAAGTGATAATAGCCCTGTTCGGCTATGGTCAGGATGCACGTTGTATGTTGATAAATTCCCACCATAGTTGTTGTGATTAGTTGATGATTCACCTCCACCTTGCTGGCGTTCAGCTAGGGCAGCTAATGCGCATGCAAGTCCACCAGAAGGTGACGAGGATGAAGCTGAGGATGAGGCTTGTGGGGCCATGGATGCTAAAACACGAACTTCTGTTGCGTATTTTGCTAATTGGGCGGCATCACCATAATTAGGATTATGGTGTTTGTGCTTGTTATCCTCCTATATAATCACCAATAATCATGAATGAACCCAACAAAGATCTTATAATGAATATATACAAAATAGATGTCAATTTCAAGTTTTTGACCCATTTACTTAAGGATGGGTCGATCCAGATAATGTTTTATCTCTATGGTAAAACAAAACGATAGCCTAAAAGGAACCCAAACATGTCACCTAAAGTGCATTTTTAAAGCATAATATCTCCTAAACAGTTTTAATCAAAAACAATATTTTACTATTAAAATAGTACATTTTTGTAATAATTTCTGACACATGACTTTCTTTAAAAGATAACAGAATTCAAACAAAAATATTCCAAGCCTGACCCATTTCAGCAAGTACAAAGAATTGCCCCTTCTGACCCACTACGCCACCTGCCTAACCCATCCATTTCGCCACCACTAGATGATTTTATAAAATTTAAGGTCGAAACTTATTATTGTGTGGATGTAAACAACGAATTTGTTAATTAAGATGCGATAGCATAAACTTATTATTGTCTTTCAGTACCTGAAAAGACAACCAGATGGCCTCCATGAGCATTATGTTTTCAGGATCAAGATCAAACTCATCATCCCTGCACTCACATCAGTCCATCACACGGCCCATGAGATATAATTAAGATGTGATAGCATTAAGTCTACTAAATTTAAGTTCATATATGGTGACATTTTAAGATGCTAGCGAGGTAATGCAAAAGAAAACCTAACCAGAACCATAGGCAAGATAAAACTACCTTTGTGGGTCACCATCCTACATACATTTTAGCTTTACAATCATTACGGTCCATGCTAATTTGGGTACGTATTGTCATTTGTGTTTCTTACTTGATTACAGTTAGAAGTCCCTAACTCAATCTATGACAAAAAGTCTGTTGCATTTCATACATTTTCAAGCAAAAGGGTCAACCTCTAAAATTTTAGAATCATAACAAGGCAAATTGCCTACTAAGGTAGCCAACTTTGGTCTGATTTTTGTTTTGGGTAATCATCTTTGGGGTTGTTTGGTTGATAGAAATTCAATGGAATTGGAGTAAAAATTCTCTTCCTTAGGGGCCATTTGGTTCACTGAAAGTTTTTAAGGGATTGGAATTTGAAATGGAATTGGAATATGAATCGAATCCATTGAAATTTTATGTGATGTTTGGTTGGTAATTTTACCAAAGGAATTGAAATCTTTAAAAAAATTTAAATGCCTAAATTGCCCCTGTCATCAAATCTTCTTCATTGTCATCCTAATCCGTAAATTTTTGCCTCGTCATGTGAAATAACCCAACTCGATATGAAGAAAATCTGTTAAAAAGAAACTGATGCTCCATCTAGTCTTCATGATTTGATCCCTGCTGTTTGATTTGAGCATCACTTCAATGGAATTCCAGATTTCATCCCGGTTCCGTTTCTACTAGTTTTTTGACGGGATTTTGGTCTTTAGTCTTTCTTCAGTTTAAAGATTGGGTGAATTCCTATAGTGATGTAACACGATGAAGTTTTAATATGGAATTTTGATGTCTACTAGTTTAAAGATCTTTTTTTTTGGTAAACTTCAGTATCGTTGTTTGGGGTTCGGATAGTTGGCGATGTAATAGAATGAAGGTCAATGTTTTTTAGCAAAACTTTGAAAAAAAAAAGTAAATGGAGTAATAAATATTTTTATTGATGACGAAGAATAACAAAGCATGGTTTCAGTGGGTTTTGATAGATGATGAAGCATCTGTTTGAAGGGGTAAGAAACAAGGTTATTTTGGTAAACTTGACACATTTCATCGAATGTTTAAATTCCATGGGTAAGGACTAAGGAGAAGGAATGTTAAAATCCAATAAGTGCCTAATTGGTGGAATTAATTCCAAATCCAATTCCATTCATGTCAACCAATCAAAGATTTTTAAGGAACTAAATTCAATTCCAATTCCATTTCTTGCAAATTCCACAAACCAAACAAGACCTTAATGTGTTTGGATGGCTAAGAGAAGAATGGAATTGATTCCAACAAAATCCCACACTTGATGGAATTCAAAATCCTCCCATGTTTTAGAAAAACCAAAAGAATGTTTTTAGGTACCGTGAATAACCACAAAACCACCCACGGCCAATAACCGCGCTAACCAACACTGTCGCCTAATCAGCGCCATCAACCGCCACCCACTGATGTCGCTGCCACAACCACCAGCTGGCAACGCCTACATCCATAGCCTGTCACCGTAGTCATCCACCTCCCACCTCTTGCCACCCACCGACATCGCCGCTGTCAATGTCACTCCCACAGCTAGTCTTAGACGTCACCCGCCATTAGTCATCGCCTACCCCCATCAACCACTAACCATCATCAACCACCGCCTACCGGCACCAACTGTGGCCTCTATCACCATTGATTAATTCCAATAACTCAAAAACGGTTTGGGTTTTCATGATGGCATGTTTTCAAAGATTGATGAAATGGTTTAGTCTTCGAAATAAAACATGGGTGTTCATAGCTCGTGCTTTTGATCCATTATCAATTTTCTCCATTTTTTTATAATTACGTAACGTACATTTAATAAAACTTTAAATGTAGTCAATAGAAAGGATCAAACAACAAAATGTTGTTCAAAAGAACAACCAAACGTTACGAGTGGGTGTGGGGGTTGAGTTGGGGTGGAGGGTGGAATTTTGGGTGAGGTTACTAGAACAATTTTTATAAAGGTAGTTGAGTATAATTTTGTTTTTGTATTTGTGAACTTTTAAGGGTAATTGTCTTTTCATGTACCATTACCTTCCAATTCCATAACAAATGTACCAACAAAACATATTTAAGAGTTTCAAAGAAATCATTTTTATTCCATTTCCAATTCCAATGAATTCTACGAACCAAACGCCCCCTTTGTTTTCACCCATTAAAAGGTAACTAGCCATGAAAAACTCAAATAAAACACCTTGAACTTTCAAAAGTTTTGGTTTAAGGTAATGTCAAAAATGATGAAACAGGAGCTTATGCATAGGTAACCTTGATTATGTTCACTTCATTCCTATAGTGGCATCTTAATCTAGTTAACTTAGATAATTAACCTAAATTAAAACAATCTGAAAGTCAGAGCCTTTATGAGAGCAAATTAGTGTGCTACCCAAAAACTTAAGATAAAAACTAGACCTAAGTTTTTTACCTATTTATACAATATGCCATGCATCACATCTTCCTATTAAAGGGTTCAACTCATTAAGCACTTTGGTTGGTCAAAAGAAGGTTTATAAGTCTCAAAAATAAAACATCCTCTACACAGGTGTCATTTTGACTTTCAGAGTCAAACATATTATTCTCAACTTCAGACCTAGCAGGTTTATTTCTTTGTTTTTCAAGAACTTTAAGGACAAGGTTACGATATATGATAGGTGCAATATATAGCAAGTAATAATACCAGCTTTCAAAGTCTGCACAGGACAATTATAACGAGATAGAGGATATATAATAGCTCAATTAGATTCTAAAATGCAAATATAAAACTTTAACATAAACAGATATGAAAAGAATATAAAACACCTGTTCTCCCTAGCGCGTGAAGACTGTCTAATTGTTGAGAGGTTCGGAACAGAAACAATCTCCTCACCTTCAGAAGAAGATGCTGGTGCATATATAGAACGAACTTACTAAATTGAGATAAGATATAACATAAACAAAACAAGAATGCTGTAAAAGTTTAAAACAATCCCAGCCTAAAAAACATCAACATTTTATCAAAATACCAATTTAAACTACAAAAATGATTCTTTATACCTGCTCTGGAGAAATAATCAGCATCACTTGGTTCAATAACACTGCTTGAACAGCTCATTTCTTGCCTTTTTAGCATTCTTTCCTCTTCATCTTGAATTTCTTGTTGTCTCATTCTTATTTTTGCTTCTATCACCCTTTGTTCTTCCTGAAATAAACACGAACATACGCCCAAAAATATATAAAATACAGCAACAAACCATGTAGAAATTAAGCATCTTGCAGGATTTCAGTACTTACAATTTGCTCCAGCCCCTTTTCCTCTTTAGTCTTCACACCTCTATACTCAACAGCATAGTTCAAAGTTTTACAAAAGGGACATCTTAGTATAGTTAAGCCAGCATAAACAAGACAAAATAATCGTAACATTTTCAATCATACACATATAAGGATACTGTGTAGGACGTGTAGAATTAGGTGTCTTCATCTGCAAAAAACACTCTGCTTGAACAACAAATATGTTAAGACATAATAATATGATTCATATCATGTACAGATTAATTATAATCACATAAAACTTACCCGTACAAATGCCTTTCGTGCAACATCTTGATCTATTTAGGCTTGGATAATACTGAAAAAAGTTCCAAAATGGGAAAAGATGCATCAGAAATACATAATTGAAGAAACTGCATATCCAAATCAACAGTAATTATCCACTATCAACTAAATAGAATCCTTATACTTCAAGATACAACTATCCAATCTTTATCAAAGATTAAAACATACTTATATAGATGAAATTAGAACAAATTTAAACAGAAGCACAAACCAAGAAGCAAATTGGGCATTCTTCAAGATTACAACTGCACTCATCATCTCCAGGATAACAAGGAGCAAGCTTAGAATCAAGTATAAGCTTACGAAGCTTTTTATGATCTACATCCTTGTGTTGATACAGCCCTTGAGGCCGTGTGTACTTTTCATCCACTACCTGTCGTCTCCTACCCAACTTATTCCCCATTAGCAACTATCTTCGTCAAAAGAACAAAACCCTAATTCCTAAATTCACCAATTACAAGTTAACAAAACAAGAAGCGTTCTTGGGTCAAGAAATTGGATGCCCATCACATCCTGTAAAAGCGAGAGTAAGAGGAGAGATAGTTTGTGTTACTTTGTTGGGAATCAATGAAGGATTGACAGGGGAAAAGGGGAAGTTGGAAGGTGATTTTGAAGTGGGAATGTGATGATGAAAGAAGGTAATGAAGCAAAACCTTGAATTTCTTGAAGATGTATGAAGATGGGCCTTAATCAAAATGAAAAAGTGTGCGTTAGATATGACAGAGAGAAGGGGTTTACGGTATGGAGATCGAGAGGTTTGAAGAGAAGATGGGCCACGAATATCACAACTACAACGTTACGCACGTGGGTTTATGCAACTTGTTATTGTTTCTAGTTATAAAGAAGAGGGAGTCGTTTCGTGTTATCAATTTCTCTTACTTTGGATGACGTATCAATCTTTTTTTAAATTTAATGTTTTTTATCGTTTTATAAGGTTTCGTCTTGCTTTCCCAAGATTATCCTTGTGTGTTGTGAAATTGTTATTAGTACAACATCCAAGCCACAAAATCATCATCCGGTGGAGCATGGGGAAACTCATCGAGTCAAAGATTAAAAGTTGAAGTCTGGATGGGGGGATGTTGTTATTGTCTGGAGCCAGGACTTCCTTGCATTTTCTCGGTTGTCAATTCGTGTGGCCTTCGGGTAGGAATCTTTTAAAAATCATATTATAAATGAAAACCATAAAAACAAGGGTTACATATATGTAAGTATGTATCACAAAGTTTACAAATAAGAGTTACGCATATGTAGAGGTTATATATATTTAAGTACGTGTTAACAAGTATACAACTAAGAGTTACGTACATGTACATCGTACAAGTTACGTATATGTAAGTTGTTTCGTCATTATCGACGTTCTTTGGAGTTTACATTAAAAAAATATATAATGGCATTAAAAACTAAGGTTAAAGTTTACTTAAATATATTTTAAACAATTAAAAAGTTAGATCATTTATGAATGATGTGATGGGGTAGTGGTGGTTTTTACGGTTTTAATTTATAAACATGTTTTTTTTATCCATCTCCCACGAATATCAAAACTCCAACTTTATCTACGCGCATGGGTTTATGCGACTTGCTATTGTTTCTACTTACAAAGAAGAAGGAGTCGTTTCGTGTTTATAAATCTCTCTTTCTTTAGGTGACATATCAATATCTCTTTTTTTTAATTTAATGTTATTTTTTCATTTTACAAGGTTTCGTCTTTCATAAACAAGGTTTGCACCATTGTCGTCCAAGTAGCTTCTCACCTTGTGCCATTCTCAGCAGCATCATCTAACTATTATGCATAAAAGTCAGCTTTGCTGAGTGAGTTTTAGTTTTAGTTAATATAAGAAAATATAAACTTTAGCCTTCACATAATGACCATGCATACATCATAATACTAACATTTTGTGTCATAATAAGCATGTCCGTTATCTTTCATTCTTTCGTTATCTTTCACTTCATCATAAACGATATTCCACAAAGCAAGAGCTCCTTGTTGATCGTTAACGAATGCCGATCCCTGTCGGTACACATGAAAACGATATCTAACCCCCGATAGTTGATCCACACTACAAGGCACATAGCCCGCTCATGAATACGGATCCATCATCATACATCAGACTCACATAAGTGAGGTCTATCATAGTGTTTGCAAGACTTTTCATCATCAAAAGGGCTCGAGATAACATTCGTTAAGCTCCACTTCTCATTAATATTATCTTCCACTTTAATATATAATACTTAACTTATTAAGTACATAACATACCAAGTACAAGTTATCATAGAACATATCCGACCCTCCGCGAGACAGCGGGGTCCTAGGGGTAGCAGCCCCTAGTGGGGTCCAAGGGACAATGCTCCTGGCTGGGGCCGGGCTACCAGGTATGCACAATAACCTCAAAACATATAAAAACTTATAAATAAAAGGATCTAGAACTCACCTGGATACCGTGAGTAACTTCTAAACTAACCTTTCTAATCTAGCATCACATTACATAGCCTACAGATAAGTTAACACTCGAAGGGATTAATTTCTACCTAAATTCGTTGCAAATTTCGTTGCCATATAAGTAGATTTGCTACCAGCTTCGCATGGCAGTTTCGCCCAACTTTCGTTGGAATTTCATGGCTGCAAAATTACCCGCGAAACGGTTTCGCAGTTCGAACACTCAATTTCGATGGATGCACAGACAGTTTTGCAGAATGCATAACCATTACGAACTAGCTAGTTTTTAACCCAAAATCGTAACTTTTTACGTCCAAACCATTAGTTTATCATCCATGAGGCTCTATCTAAGCTTTTTACATGATTTCATACGTAAAAATGTGACCTTTATGCACTTCTTTTCAACTTTTTAAAACCTAAAACCCTAGAATCCGGGATTGATCTATAGAAGGGTTTTGAGACTGATTCTTACCTAGATTTCTTGCTTCTTTCTTGTGCTTTGATGCTCAATCACCTAGATCTTCAATCTCTTAACCTTTGAAGCTCCAAATCTTGAGTTTTCTTTAATTTCTCTCTCTACTTCCTCTCTCTAGAAATTAGTGGCTAGGGTTGTAAATGAGGAAGATGGTGGCTGATTAGGTGGGTTAAAGGGCTGATTATGGACCCTTAATCACTTAGGTTGTCCATAAGCCTAATTTAGCCCGTAACCCATTTTCTTCCTTTGTTTTTTTATTAAATACCCACTAATTAAGTCCATTAGCATTGATGACTCGTTTTGACATTTCGGGGCGTTACATTGAACCTTTCATAGGATGTAGAATTATTCAAGGCTCTAGTAGTTATACTATTAAAACCGTAAACAAAGTGCCTAAAACCTTCTGCTTAATAGTTTTATGGCAGATCCATAGCTTTCATCAAGCTTCTAGTCATGTTCAAAATTGCTTTGCCATGTCATTGTGTTGTGGTGTATATAGGGTAGTTAATCGTCTTGTTATACATTCACCTTCACATAATATATCAAACTCTAGTTAAATAAACTTTTTTGTCATGATATTTGCAGGATCGGGTTTGTCACTTAGACACTTGGATTTCTCTCAAACTCACTTATAGAAATACTCAAATCAGATGAAGTAAAGTCTTTTACAAGAGTTGATAATAATATAATAAGTAGCAAAGGAACACACAGAAATAAATTTTCAAGGTTCTTGTATATATTACTTCTCAACTCAAGATATTACAAGACTCTTACAAGCATGATATATGAGTTACAATGAAAAACTATATATACTAGATCCTACAGCCGGATATACTTTGATACCAGCTGGAAACCTAAGACTAAAGCATATACTACAATGCTAAAGTTAAGGTATCTTAGATAAAATATTATCTAAGATATGGTAGTCATGACATGTCCAT
>BJCM01086545.1:0-26552 GCA_018326385.1 Flaveria bidentis
CTAAATTCCTTCAATTACCGATGCTTCTTATTCTCAGCAGAAAAACAAATCAACTAAGGGGCTGTTTGTTTGGGTCTGACCCGGCTGACTGGCTGATTCGGTCAGCCGGTCAACCCGTTTGATACGCTTGAAATCAGATATGACCGAGTCCTTTTGGTCTGACCCGGACCTGGATTTGAAACATGCTGACCAAGACCAAGGTGATGCTGGAGGTGGTGGCCTGGAGGTGGTGGCGGTGATGCTGGAGGTGGCGGCGGTGATGCTGGAGGTGGGTGGTGGGTGGAAGAGGCAGTGAAGAAGATGGATGAAGATGAGATGTTTAGAGGTGATTTGGTTAAAGGTGATTTATATATAATGTGATTTGCAGAGACGGTTTTTGAGTCAGTCAGATACCGAATCAAACAACCAAGTTTCAGTCAGACGCATACCCAGACAACATCTAACTGGGTCAGCTTCTGACTCAGTCAGATCTTACGGAGTCAGTATAGTCAAACAGCCCCTAACTTGACACACCTTGTTGGGCTCTTAGGCATCTTGTGCTTGGGTGGTGGTTCAACCTTTCCATTTCAATTAGATTTCCTAGCACATCTTTCTAAAATTACCTACAATGCATCAACTCCCATTCGATTCCTTTTATGCAATATTCACTCATACATTTCTGGTATGCACACATTAAACCTAACATAGATAAAAATCCAAATTTTTTTTGCAGACTATAAAAAAATACATAACTTTTTTTTAACAAGAATTCTCTTTTAATCAAGAAGTATAATGTGTTAATAAAAACAGAAATTAGTAATAAAATTTACAATTCCAAACGACACCACTTCCATAGTTCTAAACTCCATATATGTTTATTCAATTAACTAGTTGTGTTTACAACTAAAACCATTGCTATGCAAACAATTAAATTAAATACGTAAACTTGATAAAAGAAAGCAAACATTGTCTTCTTTGATCCTTTATGCTTTAATTTTCAAACAAAACAATAGTGAAAACGATTGTGCTTTAGCACATCATAGATTAGCAAGAACAACATGCTTATCGTTGGAACTTAGATTAAAAAGGCGTTGCATAACTAGTTCCAATCAACGACTTCGATATAGAGGGCCAAAGGAGGGCCTCGAATTCCATTCCAACTTTTGATCTTCCATCTCCAGCTCAATTGTTCTCTGCGTTTATTTGCAGCCCAACTTCAAATCTTAATATTAAAAACAAATCCGGCCCAACAATTACATAACATCATCTGAAAATTAGGGGCCCCAAGCCCTATCCTTCCCTTACATAACAATTGGGTGGTCAACTTTCAATATTTTACTTAGAGTGAAACTTGAACCAATGATCTCCCTTTATTTATATGTTATGAGTATTTCACTTTAACCAGTTAGGTTAAAAAAATTAATAGTAGGTAGTAAACGAGTGTAATAGGAATTTGAACTAAAAGTAGTTATTAGAAGTTAATAAGTCATATTCTTTTTATTTTTCAAAAACTTATTTTTATCATATATTAAAAGTGAATTTGAAAACTACTTTTGAGATTGTGAAACATTTTTTTTAAATAAGTGATCCCAAACACCCACGTACTTTTAAGTTATACATTACAATTCGTTTAGCCTTATAAAGATTTTAAGGGGGGCGAAAGCCTATCTTGTGACTTGAAAACGTTATATTATAGGTTTGTAAAGTTATATTATAGGTTTGTAAAGTTATATTATAGGTTTGTGCTTGAAATTATGTTTATGATCTTTGCTGTATAGTGAAAAGTCTCGACTCGATTAACATATTTGATTGTCAACTAAATTTTAACTATTTATAATCTATATATATCTTGTAGAACTACAACTTTATTGAATTGCGAAATTCATGTTAAGACACAAACCAAAATAATAAATACACATTTATATAAGTAAACTCCTACTTTATAACGAAACTATTGCAAAGTCTGATAGAAGCAAAATTGCTAACAGTGACCACCCAACATCAATGATTCATGTTGACGACGATAGACCCATTTGTCTGATTCTCAAGTGTGCATAATTTCTTTAACAATTTCCCCAAACCAAACACTCACCCACTTTTGCACACAACCTCTGCAGATCAACACCAATTAAGAGGTATATTTCATACGTATGTTCTTGAATCTTGATTCATCGAACAACTAATTATGTTAAACATGATCGATTCCATCATGCTGTTACCTTTTACTATCAGTTTGTTCCGATTTTAGGGTTTTTTTACTTGATAATCGCAAGTTAATTGCAACATCAGTTTGTGATTTTGGTGCATAATGATAGCTTCTTCTGCTAAAATCATTGTAAAAAGTATGAATTTTGACTTTATTGGTTTCTTGATAACTCGAATTTACCAGTTTTTTTACTCTTTTAATCATGAGGGGTAAATCTTAAACTACTAAATTTTAATAAATCTGTTAATTTCTAACTTTGTCAATTGAACTTTTAGAATCCTTGAGTTTTTGAAGTTTGAAAATTGACCTTTTTTGGTAATTTGACAGTTTGACTAACTACTGTAGGACGTTGACTTGATCATATGGTTTTTATAAGCTAGAACCTATTGTAATCAGAGATTGTTAGAGAGTTTCATTGACCTGATTAAATCGTTTTTAACTGTTAGATTGTTCCAAACTTCCAGAATGTGGTAATTGAGTTATTAAATATGTGTAATAATTTATATTATCCTTGTTTTGGTATTCAAATTCAAAGTGTGGTCAATATTATCTGGAATTTAGTTATAAATATTATATGATACATGGCGCCTCGCATACGTGAAGCTCACATCTTGTGCCTAAGGTGTGGCGTTTTGGCTTTTGAGACCGAAGTGCTTCGGAGCACCTTGTGTTTTTTTTAAAACCAAGGTCACACGACTCACACCACAAGTTCATTGATTTAGACTGCACAAACCTGATCTCTAGTAATAGGTTATGTAGCCATATTAAGTTCACAAGTGGTTAAGGCTATGGGTGTTCATACACGAAGCCGACTGAACCGCTCAAATCGAAGCAAATCGGTTGGTTTGAGCTTTACATGGTTCAATTTGAAAAATGGGTTTAACAACTTTGAGGCACGGTTTGGAACGTTGAAGTGACCGTGTAACCCATACCAACCGTTTACCTTTATCATTATCTCTTTTCCATTTTGAAATATGCAGTTACGCACATATATAATATTCATATATCGATTTTATCATTTTTATAGTTTTAGCACAAACCAATGATTTTGACTTTTTTTTTCAAACCAAACCAATTTGTCTGGTCTAACTGACCCAACCAACCTTGTTAGTTTGGTTTGCCGCTTTACGAATCCTTAGTTAGCGGTTGAGCCCATAATATTCATCAAACCAACCGAATTATGATTCTCATACTTTATAAACCAAACTAGAAGTGAAGTACATACGTGATGCTTTTTGTTGCAGTTTAATTTTTTTTCTAAAACAATTTGAAGCCTGTACTTTTGGTTCTATTGAAAATCTATGCAATTCAATCGATTGATCGCAAAATTACACTTGGGTCTTTTTATTTCTCTGAAGATGGTGATGCCTTTATTCTTATACCATTGTAAAAATCATATCAGATGTCTATATGCATCTAACGGTCCAGTTAAACTAAAAATTATTCTTTTATGATAAAGAATCATATCTAATCCTAAATCTTGATTCTTGACACCAGAAACAAAATCAGAATGGGTGATGAACCGGTCAATGTGAAGGAATATCAAGAATTGGCGAAACAGGCCCTCCCGAAAATGTATTATGACTACTTTGCTGGAGGATCCGAGGATCAACACTCGCTCAGAGAAAACGTTGATGCATTTCAAAGAATTATGTAATGAATTAATTTTATATTTCATTATGATTATATTATCATGTACATTCTTTTTTAACTGCATTTTATTAATAGTATTCGGCCAAGAATTCTTGTGGACGTGAGCAAGATAGACATGTCAACGACCATATTGGGTTACAAAACTTCAGCACCAATTATGATTGCTCCAACTGCTATGCATAAGTTGGCACATCCTGAAGGTAGTGAAGTCATATTAATAAAGTCAGTTTGTAATTAACCTCAGGGTTATGTATGTACTATAACATCCTATATATGTGATTATCCTATAAGAGGGACGTTTGATATAGATGCAATTTTAAGTAGAGAACTTTAAGAACCACATAAACTCCTATACACATTGCTTAAATTATGCTACATAAGTTGGTTATGTAACCAAATAACCGCCTCTCTTTCTCTCTCCCATTACATTTGATCAACACTTAATGTAAGGTCTTATTGTGGTTCTCACAATTCTCTACTTAAAACCGGGTCTATATTGAACATTCCCTTATCCTATAATGAGAAAAGTTTTGTGATTTTGATTGTGACTAAAGAACCAATATTTTGTGTATTTCTGATGATTGATTGTATTTTTCAGGAGAGATCTTGACAGCTAAAGCAGCAGCTGCATGTAATGTCATAATGGTAATTAATTGCTACTGCTTCAACTCGGTAAATTACTTTTTATTTTATTTTTCTTTTGTTTTCTCTGTTTCAGGGATTATCTTTCATGTCTACATGCACAATAGAGGAAGTTGCTTCCAGTTGCAATGCTGTTCGATTCTTTCAATTATATGTATGCAATCCTCATGACTCCATCGTTGCATCAAACAACTTTTTGATTTCAGTGTGAATTGTTATATTGTTTTGCATTTGTTCTTAGGTTTACAAGAGACGTGAAATATCCACTTTGATGGTGAAAAGAGCTGAAATGAATGGATTCAAAGCTATTCTTCTTACTGCTGACACTCCTAAACTTGGTCGTAGGGAAGCCGACATAAAAAACAAGTAAAAATCATCCCAAGAATAGTGTGTTTTCCACATTTTCTCAATTTATTATTTCTCTTCATAAACATTAAATCTCGTTAATCACTCGAATTTGGAACATTTTATGTAGAATGATTGCGCCCCAGCTGAAGAATTTTGAAGGTCTTGTGTCAACTGAAGTTGATGATGCAAGTGAAATTACTATCTATTTGTTGGTTATATTTTCATATTTTGTATATTCTTATTATGCATAAAAGTTCAACGATTGAGTGTATGCGTTTTACAGAGTGACGGTTCAAATCTTGAAGCTTTTGCATCCAGGAGCTTTGATCCTTCTTTTTCTTGGAAGGTATAAACCGCTACTTTTGACTTCACCTTGTTCTTCTACAACCATTAGGTTTTGTGCAAATTTTTTAATAAAAAAAGACCCACAATTTCAATTTATGAGGTTTCTAAATAACAGGTTTTATAGTTCACTAGAAGTAGTTAAAACCTTGGTTTTCAAAAGCGCTCCTCAAGCAAGGCGATTGTAAAAACAGCTTGAGGCGGTGCTTCATGTACAGGTGGGTCAAAGTTGGTTAAAGAGTCTGATATGTAAGAATGACCAAAATAATAAAAGAGATTATGAACGATTTACTTGATTAAAAGACATGCGTAAAAGAGATTACCAGATGTGCAACTTTTGGTTGTACATAAAGTTTATTTAGTCGTACATAGACCACCACCTCACGTACTAAAGCTCTCGCCTCATACCTTGGCTTTTGGTACCTAAACATCTCAGAGTGTCTCGTGCATTATGAAACCAATGTTACATGTCATATGTTTTGCAGGACATTGCTTGGTTAAAGTCCATTACAAAGTTACCAATTTTGATAAAGGGTGTACTCACCTGTGAGGACGGTAAGACCCATTTCAACCCATCACCCAACTCACTGGATCCGCCCATCTCGTGACCTATAATCTTGCCTATGTTTCTTGGCAGCCATTAAGGCGATGGAAGTGGGAGTTGAAGGAATCATCGTCTCTAACCATGGAGCTCGCCAGCTAGATTACGTTCCTGCCACCATTGCTGTTCTTGAAGAGGTGCTTATCCTAATGTTATCATCACTTACAACTACATATAACACAGAGAACCAAGTTTTACAGAAATTTATGGTTGCAGGTGATAGCTGCAGTTCAGGGAAGAATACCAGTTCTCTTTGATGGTGGAATAAGGCGAGGAACAGATGTGTTCAAAGCTTTAGCTCTCGGTGCACAAGCGGTTATGGTAATTTCACCTGCAAATAGGAGATCAAATGTTCAAAAGTCAAAGTTTGTTATGATGATTCTCATGGTGTCGTATAATATGCAGATTGGGCGACCGATTGTGTATGGATTGGCAGCGAAGGGAGAGTATGGAGTTAGAAGAGTGATTGAAATGTTGAAGGATGAACTTGAGCTCACAATGGCTCTTGCTGGCTGCCCCACTCTCAATGATATTACCAGGAACCATGTCAGAACCCAGATTGATAATCACCATTCTAGAATGTAACTTCAAATAGTCTTATCAACAATCATTTGATAATAACATAAATGTGTATTTAAACAGTTAATATATAAGAGATAGTGTGTTGTTTGAAGAGGGTTGCATCACACTCATCAAACCATTACACAACTTTAGTAAGTGTGAGGAGTGAACACTCGTGCACGACGTCTGCATTATAGCATGTTATGCTCACATTCACTAGACCATCACACAACTTTGAACTTGTTTTTCTTAAATAATTATCATTGTACCATGGTTCTATGTCCTTTTGAACAAGAAATTTCAAAAGATTTTAACATTTCAACATATACCACAACACAAGACGTTTGTGAAATACTTGTCATTTTTTACGAATTTTAATTTAAAAACACATATAGTTACTACTTTTGTCAGGTCCTTTTATAAAATTACTACAAAACCTCCTTAAATTGCATAATTTGAAGCATAACCAACCTGAAAAAACAAGAGTTCTAAGCCCATTGAGTATATGAGAAGATGGTGTTCTTTAATTTTAACCTATACTTTTATGTGAGAAACCCTCAAAAAATTGCGTACCGTATGTATAACGCTACCATAAGATTTATCTGCATCACTCCCCAAATCATATTATTAGTTATGTTATGAGTGGAATTATACTGGATAAATTTGTCCATCCGTTTTATGTACATTAATCCTCACAAATACTATTCTTCAGAACACAAACTTGAGAATATAAATTTTAAAACTATAAGAAAGAGAAAGTGGAAAAACAGTAGGAATTGAGCTAGCTACTCTTATTGACACCCTGCATATCCATTGGTGAATTGGTCATACTACTGACAGACCCCATGGTCTGTGAGCTCAGCTGTGGGCTTGCAGGACAATTAGCCTCTTGATTACCCGCACTCATCGGTGGCTGGATGGTACCAGAACTTAACTGTGGGCTCATTGGGGTCCGCTGGCTCATTTGCTGCGGGCTAGCCTGTTGTTGCTGTGGTAGTCCCATTGATGGTGAACCCACTTGCTGAGGTGGCGAAAGAACCGCCTGTAATGGTGATGTTGTTTCTTGCTGCTGCTGATGATGTGGCATTTGCTGTTGCTGTAGCTGCTGTTGTGGCATTTGATGCTGCTGTTGCTGCTGCATATGCATCTGCTGTTGTGGCATTTGCTGCTGCTGTTGTGGTTGCTGATTCATGTAGGCATTCATGCCTGATATCAACTTTGGTGGGGCCATAGCGGTTCGTTGCATTGGGTTCATGTTGTTAGCTCGGTTCATACCAGGACCCAGCATCGAGTAGTTACTGGAACCTGGATGCACCTGCCGATTAGCACCCGCCAACCCAGTTATATTACCAGATTGGCCCCCAGCTCCAGCTAGTATATTTCTGCTCTGTGACATTCTAAGCTTTGTAGTCATGATAGCAGCCTGAGCTGGTGTTATCACCCCATTCCTAAGCTGCTGGTTTATCAGATTACTAATATTAGCTTGGTTCATATTAATCGGGTTCTGACCCATATTATTTCCCATTCCCGAAATTGTCCCCGACATTGGTGGCGAAATTCCACGAGCGCCACCCATTCCCCCCATCACATTCCCCATACCTTGAAGCCCAACCATGTTATTTCCAGTACTGCCCCCCATTCCAACATTCCCAAGTCCCATCATCATTTTCCTCTGCATTTGAGGCTGTTGTTGCTGTAACATTTGAAGTTGCAGTGGGGAAGCTTTATTTAGCATATGACCTAACTGTTGCATGTTTGAATTCTGTCCCATTGCATTTAGATGTGATAACGGATTCGATGCAAGCATCATAGCAGATGATCTTTGCAGCTGTTGCTGCATCAAGTTATGTTGGTTTTGTGGGAATGACTGTTGTGCGTCTGGTTGCAGCGGGCGTGCTGGCGGCAATAACCCGCCTTGAGACATTTGCAGTGGTTGTGAATTTGCAGGTGGATGCATTCTTGGACCTGTTGAATTAACTGATCCACTATTATTATTATTATTATTATTATTATTATTTGCTCCGCTGTCAGACGGTTTTGCAATTTCATTAGATGGTTGGCCTGAAACCGACTCTGGGATTTCAGCATTGGGGGATAGGGCAGATGAACTATTATTATGTTGATCACCAGAAGACCGAACAATGTTAGTTGGTTTTGGTTGAAGATGATCGCCTTCAACCTGATAACCTTCACGCAATATCTGCATAGACCGACAACAGTGAATATCTTTCATTATTTCATACACAACGAAAAGAAAAATATAATATCTTGGAATTAGAAAACTCAATTTTGTAGGTCATACCAGCGAGCAGAACTGAGTTGCAAGCAAGTCAGCAACATGCTGTAACATCAATTCAAATCACAAGTCAATAATACCGTATTTGTTCAATTCAAGTGGATATAAATAAATAATTTAAATAATAACTCACAGTATTTGGAAGAGTAGGAAGGTATTCTTCTACTGATGAGTAATCATAATCTTCTGAATCTCCATACAGCATTGCAACGGTGCCATCATCTCGTTTCTCTGACAAGATCATTCTAGTTCTTGATTTTGGCACCTCTAAGAACACATTTCCTGAAAGAAAAGTCAACCATCAATGTCAGTCAAGTCAACTTTCCCATAAACAATTCTTTTACGGTATTTTATCATACACCAACAAACAAACCTTGGAGTACACGTTCAGTCTGCATAAAGTTCAATACTCTGGTCTTGCAAACATTCATGCTCCCCCCAACAAGCGATTTGGACAGAGGCATTTTGCAATCTTCATCTTCAGGGTTTACATTATTTTGATCCTCAAAAAGAAAATGATTCAATTGTTCAGTAGGAAAGGCTGTAGTACTTTTGTATTCATCAACCTTATTCTTTTTCGAGTTTAATTGATACCTATCATAAAAAAATTAATTAGTCATATGAACATAACATTAATGGAAGTGGAAACAGTAATTCCAGTTAGTGTAATTAAGAGGTGTTAGATTTATACCTGACAGTTAACATCTCGATTTTGGAGAATTTATCACGCATGATTTTATCAACTTCTTTTCCAACAAGAGGACTAGTAGCATTGAAGGGCCCACTAATATTACCTACACTAGCAGGAGACCCTACCCCGCTGATAGCAGGGGTTTTGGGGAGAGAAGTTGTTCTCCTGGCTGCCATTTGAGCATTAGGAGTTAAAGATGCAGCCCCACCAACTGCAAGAACTGAAGTCACTGCTGATTTGTCCCTTTGGGATGATCCCAATGATGCAGGTGCAGCATACTGCCCACCATGGGACCCACTGGAAAATTCCCCTGATTTTGAAGACAATGGAGACTGAGGCAATGCCCCAGATGATACACGTGGACTTTGTGCTGATTTTCGTCTCTGAAATTGTTCCTCTTTTCTAGAACTATCCAGATTATTCCATGGAGTTGGCGGGAAGTTGGATCTTGTGAGCTGCTGAGTCAGCCTCTGCTGTTGCTGTAAACGCGGGTCAACATCTGAATCCACCATATGCATACTTCTATTTAGCTCAGAGTCAACATGTTCTTGTTTTAGATTGTATCTCATTCCGGGTTGACCCGTTGAAAATGGATCCTGATTAAAACTTCCATCAAAGGGATACTTTTGGCCTCCAGTATTATTAGGTAACTGAATCCCTCTCCCAATTGATTGCTGTTGTTGCTGCTGCATGAGTGAATCAAGCACATCCATTTGTTGCTGACTCCCATCAAGACCCATTGAATTTGGCCTAGCTCTTTTAGTCAAACTTGTCATAGAGGACATTTGACCATCCTGATTTTCCCTCTTACCCAAATTCGAATTCATACCATCAGTATATGAATTCATCATGTCTTGAACAGGTCCTAACCCATGATCTTGCATAAGCCTTTGGTTTCCAGCACTCATTTGATATTTTGATTGATAAGATAATGACGGAGATGCTGGAACAACATTCTGGATGGTCTGGTTCACAAGATCAGGTGGCTGCACCATGGCGCCTGAATTTGAGTTATCCAGGCCTCGGTCCATGCAAACCTTTTTCGTATTGGTCAGACTGTCTGAGCCTGACATCTGCCTCAACCTCTTCCGTCTAAGTTCCCGTATATTCAATTTCAGCTGCAATAAAGCCAACTTTTAAATAAAAAAGAAAAAGAAATACTCCACACCAAGATAATAATGCTTCAAACACTTACATTTGTGGAAGTCGGAGGTTTGCATAGTCTATCTACATTGGGAGATGGGTCAAGATCTAGCTTCGGGTGAAGGGCCATCAGTATGCGGGCTTCTGCTTCCTACAGGCACAAATTAATTAGAAGTTAGATGGTTGTATATTTCCATCTGCTTATATCATATTAGAAAATGCTCACCATTAAATCACCATAGGTCCAAGAACTATTAGAAATCAGAGGCATATCTTTCACCACATTCTCTAATGACATTTTAAGACGTATTTTGGAAGTAATAGGGGTTGATGAATCTGCAGAAGAACCATTAACCCCTCCTGCTTCAGACCCACAATTTCTGTAATCTCTCACCTGCAATGTTTGTCACATCAGAAACAATGTCTATAGTTTTAGTTCTAACTAAATATGATTACATACCTCGCAAGCAACTGCTCCATTGATAAATTTGCATGGTATATCATCCAAGAAATCAGCAGGTAACAGACCACGCTCAATAGCCTTCAAATACAATGACCAAAATAAGTGATAAAAGGAAGACTTCTTCACAGATCATTATCCCTCATTGCTGATTAAGAACAACTTGAATGCAGGCCTAGACAAAAAGCTATGCTACAATGCAATTCTTTATACAGATACCAAAACAGTGAAAATGTACGTAGAAATAGCCTTATAAAGTTAATGGAACTTCTTTATAAACTCTTTTAAGTGCCAAATATTTGGGTCCAGGTAGAGGTGGCAAGATTGGTGGGTAGGGCGGATCTGGTATTGGATGAAAATGGATTTGAGTTCAAACAGGTTATTTTTTAGTATGGGTTAAAACAGGCCAGATCAAGGATGGCAGGTTGACCCATGCATAACTTTTGTCCATTCTTGTATATAATTAACGTGTTAACTGTGATTACGAGAACAATATTACATCATCAAAAAACAAAAACAAAATTAAAAAACTATATAAAAACTTTAAAAACAATGATTTAGGAGGTTGTATGCACTAAGAATCGAATTAAGGCCACTTCCATTTGGCCCACTTTTGTCCATTTTCACACAAGAATAGCATGGGTCGAAAAAAGCCAAATCAGGGGTTGGTGGGTTGAACTGCACATTTCTTTTGTCCATTTTCGTAAAAACTTAACGTGTCAACTTTGACTACAAGAACAGTATCACTATGTCAACTATTAAAAAGCTTTAAAGAAGTGTTTAGGAGGTTGTATGCACTATGAATAGAACTTGGGCCACTATTCTTTGACCTGTTTCCTTCTTAGGTATACATTTTAATTTAACCTAATATGGGTAAAACACAACCCAGAAAGACCCATTCATAGTCAAAAATACAACCTCCTGACACAAGTAAGAAGATTAACACGTACCGAGAATAGGCTTTCTGATGTCCTATCATATGGATGCAAGAACTTTGGATCATCTTGTACAGCGGCTTGATTATTTCGATTCTAAAAGTATGTACGAAGGAGTTAGCTAATATCAAAGCTGGTAATTTAAAAACCAAAGCAGAACTCTAACATAATGTCGTAACAAACCTCAGAGGGGTTCCCAATTGAATATCCATCTGGAAAGAGGCTTATGAAGAAAGAAATATCTGCATCTGACAATAATAAAATCTAAAGATTAAATAAACATTTAAAGAAAGTTAGAAACTACAACAGAAGTGTGATTTAATGTTCCATAGACAGATACCTGCAATTTTAGCACCATCTTTGTTGTTCTCAGTGACATCAACCTATAGTATCAGAATACGTCAAACAAATTGGAGCAATCAGTTAAAGTGCGTAATGACCCTAAGAATTAAATTCAGTTTTGCTCATGTTGTTTTACAAAAGTAACCATTTTCCTCCAAAAGATTAAAAACATCAATCAATCGACCTGCAAAAGTTTCATTAGTTGCTTCAATTTCAGTCTAAAAGTTTTATTAGTTGTTTCAATTAAGGTCCAACTTACCTCCAAATGGTGAAGCTTTTAAACTGAAGTTAAAAACAAATGATTAAACTTTTGAACTGAAATTGATGTTAATAAACCTTTGAAGAAAAGTGGTTAATTTTATCAAACTCATTGAGCAAAATCTAACTAAACCCTAATCCAAATTTAATCATGAGCAAAGATCAGATCTTTCCAAAACCCTAGTTTAAATGACCTCACAAAATCAAAAATCAAACTGCTAACACACATACTAGCACATCTATCATCAATTCGGTCGGAAAAACGGATCCATCCAAGAGTGTGTAAATGTGTAATCACTTAACGACTAACAGATTCGATCAAAGTACCAATCACCATCTTAATAACCGATCCAACACACAAGAAGAATCCGCAACTCAATTAACGAAACAATCCCACAACACGAAATCGAACAAGACACATACCGACGGATTTTCAGCACCAACAACACCCGATGATCCAAAATTCTTCTGAATTCCAACAGGAGCGTCGACATCTTCATCTCCTACAACTGCAGTGACTTCAGGCTTAGGTTTGGGGCGAAATCGAGCACCTTTCTTCGATACCTTGAAAGAAACCCCCATTGTCGTCAAAATCTGTGGGGAAAATTACTTAATGGATCGAATCGGAGTGAATCTTCGAATGAATGTGATGAATCTTTTTGATGAGTTTTCAATTACATCGGGTTTACATCACGTTAGTGATTGTTGATTGTTGATTTTTGATATGAGAATTGGGTGATTTGGGGTTTTGTTAATATTAATATAGGGCGGTGGGTGTGGGACCCATTGACATTAGGATGCTCCGTTTGGCGGCGAGGCTTATTTGGTTGCTGCAATATGCAAATATTTCATCATAAATATTATCGTGTTAAGTACACTGTAGTAATATTATTACTTTATTATTTTTTTAACGATGATTTTTAGTTTAAGTGATAAAAATGAGATGCTCAAAAGAATAAAAAAAGTAAGTTATTCAGTTTGATTCTTGTTAAAAAAATAGTTAAGGTTGAGCTAGTGTGTTTTTTTAATTGTGGATTTTCTCCTGAGAGAGTTGAGTGTGCGATCTCGGATGGAAAACGGATAGGTGAGCTTGATTAGGTTAACATGTATCATCTGAAGCAGGATCGTAATATGTTTGTCATTAAAAAGAGTAATACTATTGTTTCCGTAAAAGATACCCCGTGGTAAGGTATGTTTTTTATACGTAAGAGGTTGATGATTTAAAACTTGTAATGTGCATGTATAAAAGGTTAATAGATTTATATTAGATGTTGTTTGAAAAGAAACATTAGTATAATTATTAGGGTGTATGATTGACATTGTCATAGTTAAAATTGTCAAGTGGCAGCAATCCAAGGATGGGAGATATTACTGGGAAGTTTCACCCGAGCAAGCAAAAACAAATCCGTGAGTTTTTTGTGGGTGAAGCGAACAATAAAGGTGGTATGAGAGGCCATGTGTTACAATTCAACACCCAAAAGTAAAAGGCAAGAAAGTGGACTAGTCTACGTGAATGCACCCTTTTACCATCTGTTTCTTGAACTGATTAGGAATGTATCAGGCTTTGCACCGAGAAGATGGTGCGTCAGAGGGTGGTGATCGCTCTCTTCTCCCGACTCCCCAACTTTCCTTCTCCTACACCCTTTTACCTTCGCTACCAACTTCTCAAAAGGGAAGCTTAACACATATTAGTGGTAAGACTACTTTGAAACAACAACTGCATATATACTGAACGGAGCTTGTTAGTGGTAAGACTGCTCTGAAAAAACAGTTGTGGATCGAACGAACCTAAATCCCAAACTTATTGTTAATTTCGTTTATTTATTAATATATATGTTAATGTGTCTTAGGTTGGACCAAAACACAACATGCGTTTTTACTAGTTAACATGAAACAAAAGTTTAGCGGTATAGCCCGTAAATTATTTTTATTTTATTTATCTCATGTTAATAATCTAAATAAAAATACAAATGTATATAAAATATTATATTAAGGTATAATGACTTCCATTATCTTGTAAATTTTGACATGCGTAAAATTTTAACATAAAATGCCCAAATGGTTTAAGTTAAAATTCGTAACACAATTTTTAAAGAATATAAGTTTAGAACAAAACATCTGTTTAGCTAAATGTGCCATCGGGGTTTAGCCGGAAAGAAATTCGAGTCCATTTTAAGTAAACATGAAATTCACAAATTTCATGTCAAGTTTCTATTGCTTTAGCTTTTTGTTACATATAATTCACAAATTTCATGTTAAATTTTTTTTGTTGTATGTTAAGCTTATTTTGTTGTAGTTATAGTTATTGCCTAAGACGTTCAAGGAAATTTATTTTTACTTATCTCTGTTATGCATGTAATTGAAAACTTGGATGTAGCTTCTTAGTTTACAACCATTAACATCATGTATGTGACACAATGCTAGTCGAATAGATCAACTTAGGCTTTGAGACATAAATCACTAGCCGTTTAAAATTAGAGATAAAGCATAACCCAAATTTAAAAAAAAAACATATGGGTCAAATTAACACCTCTAGGAAAGACACAGCCAGGAATATATAGATAAAGATCCATCGATACTGAATCTCGGAACAAAAACAAACCAAAGGGGCTTGTTACCAAGACAAACACAAACATACATCATGAGTATCGATGCTCATGTCAAGCAAATATATGCAGGATAACATGGGTGTAAAAGGTAAAGTTGAAAAAAAGGACAAAGCCAAGAGGAACATCATAAAAGCCTCCTAGAAACTTAAAACGACAACAAAAGCAATACATGCAACGCCACGTAGTCACTCACTGGTAATACATGAGTTGTTGGGCAGCAGCAACATTCGGGAAACCATCATATATGCCTTGGCTTGCTCCGGCGGAACCCATACTCATACCACCCATAGTTGGTGGTTTGAGAGGAAGCTGACCTTGAGTATGCATGAGCCCATGGATCCCACCCATCTTGCTTATTGCTAATTGTCTCTCGTACGCCAACAAGTCAGCAGCTGATAGCATTGGTGCAGGCGCCGGTGGTGGAAGCGGGTTTGAGATTGTTCCTGGTGGAGTTGGCTTACTGCCCCAAGAGCACTTAATTGCATACAAAACAATCAAAAGTCAGGTCTCTACACACATATACTTATAGTTGGATAGTTAGAAAAGAAAGAGGAGATGAATTATGAAATTATGAAAATAATTTATATTATTTTGTGATGACAAAAATGCCCTTCGTTGATAAAGCTTTATGATTTTTTTTGTTAAATGTTCATATCATACACATGTCTACCTTCATATCTGGTTGGTGGATAATTTAACAAAATAAAATAAATCAAAAGATTCAGGTTTAGATAAATATAAATAAACTAAAACATCAATGCAGTACAAAACAAAATTTTTAGTTGTTTTTGAAAATAAATACGCATACGCACCTTAATTTGTTTACCGTAAAGAATGGATTGGGTATTTCCCATTTGAATAGCCAAAGCAGCCTCGGCATGATTGTTGTATCTCACAAAACCAAATCCTTTGTCAGGCTGAACCCGAACTTCCTCGATTATTCCAGCACCAAAGGAATGAAAGTGGCGATGGAGTTCAAGCTGAGTAACCTGATATTTAACAATTCAAATCAAAATTTATATTCATGAGTTACTATGAAAAACTAAATACAAGACATGGCATTCACATAAAGGGGGTGTTCAAAATTATTTTTAATAGTGGTTATCTGATTATTCCATTTTCAAGTCACAGATAACCAGTTTCTAGTTTTGGAATAGGGCAACTGGTTTTGAATGTTTAATTATCGGATTATAGTATCTGCTAAACAGGTCATTATGCAGAGCAAAATAAAATCAAAATAATACTAATCATTTACTCTTTACGGGTTCAACCTAATTTTGGTTTTTCCACATCACATAATCATTTCTAAAAATGTCACATGTAACTTCCGATCATCACAAAATACAAATTACTAAAACTGCATGCAAATAAGCAGACCTTTCATGTCATGATACAATGGATTAAATATCTTCCGTTATGCATAATTGCAACATAATCTCCACATAACCATAGCTACATAATTGAAGGAAAAAGATTTCTTACTTCTGGTGCAAGGTTGCCAACATAAACAGTGGTATACTGTGGGTTACTTTCAGGAGCATCTACATTAACAGGTTCCTTGCTATCCTCTGCCCGAAGAAAAAGGTATATGCATATATGTAAATAAAAAATTGATACTCAAAAAGACAGATTTTCAAATTCTTATTTCTCCTGCATACCTGAAGACCCATTTGTTAGCTCCACAACATTTTTAGAATCTGAGGTCTGCTTTTCATCACTAGTGCCAGCACCTTTGGTAGCCCAATTGCAGCGGATCTGCCTACTGCCAAGCCACTTCCCTGATAAAATATAAAAAAGTAATGATGGAATATTGCATACAACTCCAAAATAAAACCAATTAAATTCAAATACTCTGATTTTATTCTTAAAATTCAGAAAATTAAACAGATAAAAAATCTTTTCAAAAAGCGCTTACCAGTTAAGTCATTTATAGCACTTTGAGCATCCTGAACAAGAATTAATAAGGTCAGATTCTAGTTAAAAGAGGGTAATGTGTGCATGAGGAAAACAACACAAAATGAGTCAAAATGGGTAGAGAGATAGTTGCACATAGGTGTAGAGAGTTCCACACAGGGTGGGTATGGTGGTATAATCAACTTTCAGGAAAATTTCGAATGAAATGGGTAGCAGGTTGGGTAATTAATCAAAGTTAATTCAGATAAAAACAGGCCATTTTAATTTTTAAGTACAGGTTGAAATGAGCTGGCTGTGATGACCCGCAAGCAACCCCTTTCTGTGTATTTTCAGTGTTAAAGCATTAATTACGATTAGAAACGAGACCGTTACAATAAAATTAATATGTTTGAATAAAACCAATTTATCAGGTTGTATGCATTATACATAGATGGACAACTTCTACCTTCGATCCATTTATAATGTTCCACTTTTAGCTAAAAAAGAAAGAAAAGAGTATTTGACACATCAAAATAAAAAAACAACCCAAAATCAACTCATTTATAAGAAAAGGGGTAGAAACTGCCACATCTACTTTGATGACTCTCTGCTTACGTTAAGGCAAAGACAAATGTGTGTCACCATTTTCTCCATAGTGAAGTCCAGTATTAAAGAAGGGCCAGTCATCAAGTACAAACCTGTTGGTTACGGAAAGAAACAAACCCAAAACCTCTTGAACGACCAGTTTTCTGATCCCACATAACCCTTGCGTCCCTAACATAGAGTAACACACATGAAAACAAGTTATTTTAGAGAATGTGTGTGTGTGTGAGAGAGAGAGAGAGAGGAAAGAGATGTACTCACGAACAACTAGCATAAACAGAGAAACATGCAAACAACATAGCATCAGTAACCTCAGGGCTAAGATCACCAACAAATATGTTGTAATGACCTGCAAACCAGAAGTATGAACGCCATGAGATCAAATTATCATAAAAATAATAATGCCAATGACAAGTACTAAAACTATCCAGATCCAAACAAAACATAAGCACCACATAAAACTTACCTGATGTGTCCTCCCTCTGTCCACTGGCATATGCCCAGTTAACTTTAATAGGTTGTCCAAACCTGAAAATAACATTGATAAAAAAGAAATGGTGAAGTAAGATAACAAAGCACTTAAGTCTATTAAAATGATTGTTTAACCTTATTTATATAAACATGATATAGTTACAGCTATCCAAACACTTACAAATGCCTCCCATTTAGAGATAAAATAGCAAGTGCAGCTGATCTACGATCAAAATAGTGAATGAATCCATATGATGACTGCACATAAAAATAAAATGAATAAAAAACGATAATCAGGGTAGCTAAGTGGAAGAGAAAATGTGAGATAGCTCAATATACACCCAGGGCCGACATTAAAATGAATTATATGCATACTTGATCAAAAATTTCAAGGTATCTAATAAAAATAGCTACCTTCTCTTTCCTTATGAGTTTGCAGCCTTCAACCGGACCAGTACTTGCAAAAACCTCTTGAAGAAGTGGTTCAGTCACTTGTATATGGATGTTTCCCACATACCTGTAATTTCTCAAACATAAAGAATTAGAAGTTTGAAAACATAATACAAAGAATAACACTTTTAGCTAAAGAATATTTCCCAGTTTCCAGTAAGCATAGAAACAAATAGCCATCCTATATTTGACACTTTGCATACTACAACTACAACCTCAGTATTTGTATTGGAGGGTGAGAAAAGAGAACTTATAGATATCACATCTAAAAACACACAGATAGTTATGGGAACAGACCAAGGATTTTGTCATGCTTGTACATGCAAACGAAAAAGAAAAAAGGAACCAGAAAAATCATCTGTAAGCCACTCACACACTGCGGCATGTATTTGGATCAAACCCAGGAGGCAGATTTCCACTTGGGATTGGCTCAATCTGCAAAATAAAAAAGTGAAAAAAAGGAAAAACCAAAAAAATAGCAAGCTAAGAGTAAAAAAATAAAGAAACCCACTAACCAGAGTATATCAGGCCCAGCAAATAACGGGTAAAAAGGCAAAGTGTATCTACTACTAAACTAGACACAAGCCACCAAAGAAGCACGCCATAAAAACAAATGTGCACACAAATGTCCTATATAAGCTTAATATGTAAAAGGACAAGAAAAGTCATGCGGGAAGATCAAGCTATGACTTCCTATGCCTCCAACAGCAATGACTAGTAAGATAAAACCAGAATTGGTTAAAAAGTCTGATGCATATCTGAACAAGCAATATATTCTAACTGACCTAATTCCTTAAAAACATTTTAGTCTTATACATCTAAAATGGTGTTCTAATTTAATGTACATCCATTGAGATTTGAGGCTAAACAGTAAATAAGATGCATTCACTGACACAGAACAACAAACACATACTTTTTTCATCTAAAAAATTACTATGAAACCATATCTAGAATTCTAAATAAAGGATGAAAATATGGACTTTCCTGAAGAATTGACCATAGCAATGCCATCAGGAAAATCTCACAAGGGTAATACTTTAAAAGAAGAAACCAATCAAGATGCTTAAGATCCAAGAGTAAATACTTTGCCCTTCCAAACTAGTGATGATAAAAAAAAAATTAATCTCATAGTGGAACTTTATGTCGGTGACAAAATAGATATTGCATATCAGCCAACCGCATGCCTCATGTACAAGAAGAATGCTGAATCCCAAAACCATAAGTAACTTCACAATCCCATATCTCCCACACTCAAACAAAAACTCTTAGGCTAGTAGCACCAGCACCAGCCGCTGGGTGCACCTAATTAATTGTTGCAACACTTGCACCAGCCCCCCAACAATGAAAACAATATATCCATGTAAGAGAACTCACATGCATTAAAGCTAACAATCAGCCGACAACCACTATAAAGCAAAAGACAGTCTCATGAACAAGGTTTTTACCTAATCTCCTACAAGTCAAATCATTAAACTTTGAACAATGAGTCTTCTGAACAAGGTATTCATCTAGTCTCCTACAACTATAGCTCTACAGGACAAACCAACAGGTTATTAAACTATGAAACTGATTAGTAAAGAATCTCCAAAAACCATCAGACAGGTATATTCAAAAGACAAGAATCATTCTAGGACCGGTAAACACTTAGTCACAATGGAATGAGACTTTACGCCAAGAAAGAAAGAGAAAAATATATATATTGTTCAATCAAAATGCAACACATACCAGCCAGATCCAACTTCCAAACAAAACACTACCAATGAAATTTGAAAAGTTATGTCATACTCCGAAAGTAATAAAATTTTGAGAATCCTAAACTTTTACAACTTACAAGCTATTACAAACTTTTGTGTCAGTTCAAACAAGTAACAAAATCCAAAATGAATCTAGTATCTCAAAAGTAACGGGTACACTATCAAAAAAAAAAGATAAAGATACCACTCTATTTTGTACGGTGAGAGTAAACTACACTAAAAAGAGCATATAATCAAAAACCTTTAGCTTTCACATAAGGAGCACAGCACCAAAAATCGTCAAAATTCAATTACGATAAACAATCCCTTACATTTCACAGATAAATAAACAAACAATTCTAATTCCCTACAACTTATCACACCTCACCAAAACTACAGGCACGACCACCATAATCAGATGATCGATCAACAAAATCAAAACCCTAAGCTCGCAAATGACAAAATTAACACACACACAGACATGAATTTACAAACATGTGCACAAATAAGTGAAGAATACATTAAAAAATCAAAAGACATGATCGTGCAAACCTGTGGTGGTGCTAAGAGGCCAGGATGATACATCGATTGATGTTGAAGGAGAGCTTGCTGCATCAAAGCTTGCTGCTGTTGCAGCTTCAGCCTCTGATGTTGATGCTGCATTCTTGATTGTTAACAATACGATCCTTCGAGATCGATTGATTGTGTGTCGCATTTGGGGGTTAGGGTTTCAAACTGTTGAATTTGATCGAGATAAAAAATGCCCAAATAAAATGACGAGAAAGAGCGCGTACCTAAACAAGCTAATAATATTTGCAATGTAGCATTGATGGTCCTTCAACTCTTGTAAAGTAGAATATTTAGCATTCAACTTTTAACTTTCCATTGATGTTCTCTAAGTGGGCGTTTGGTTGAAAGTAATAAAATGAAATTGAGAAACCAATATAATTTTCATGTAAATTTATATTTGAGTGTGTAAAAAAATGTAAAACCTAAGAGAATATTTCATCTCGAATTCCCTTGGTTGTGGGATTTCAAAATCCTTCCACCTAGAGAGGGAATTTGAAATCTCACAACCAGATAATTTAAGGTGAAACATTTTCTTGGGTTTATTTTTTATTACTCACTCAAACATAATTTTACTTGAAAATTATACTAATTTCTCAATTTTATTCCATTTCATTCCTTCCAACCAAACGCCCCCTTCCAACCAAACGCCCCTTGAGGGAGCGTTTGGTTAGAAGAAATGGAATGAAATTAAGAAACTAGTATAAATTTCAAGTAAAATTATATTTGAGTGGGTAGTAAAATATAAAACTCAGTGTAATGTTTCACCTCAAATTCCATTTGTTGTGTGATTTCAAAATCTTTTCACCTAGAGATGGAATTTGTAATCCCACAACCAAATGAATTTGAGGTTAAACATCCCTTTAGATTTTACATTTCATTACCCACTCAAACATAATTTTACTTGAAATTATATTAGTTTCTTAATTCCATTCCATTTTATTTCATTCCTTCCAACCAAATGCTCCAAAAGGTGAAATTTATATAGGTAAATTTTATGGGATGCGAGTGATTTTCATCAAACCTATGTAGGTCCGTCAATGCAAGAGAGTGGGAGGTTATGTTATGGTGATAAGACCATCTTTGATAGTCGTTTTTAAGGGTTGTTTTTAGGTCAAGAATTGCATTAACTTGTTTTTTATCATTGGGGTGCTATGTTTTTTAAGTGGAAGTGTATCACCATGAACATCAAAAATGAAAGGGAACCGGGGCCAACGTATTTTTTTAATTATATTGTATATGCAAACAGAGAGATAGATAAAAAAGTGGTCATAACGGGTAGTCATGGTCTTTTTGTGTTTTTAAGTTTTCTTATTGTGAAGGTTTTTTATGTTTTGAAAAGATAAGTGTTTTTATGACATGACATCTGACTAAATATGTTTGTTAATGTTTTTATGTTTTTTTATTGTGGATGTTCTAAGGGTATAGTCTCACTGTCAAAATGTACTGGGATTCTAGTCTCACTCAAGACAATATAAAACACTATTAAAGATAAAGTTAGATTATTCAAGAGTAATAGGTTGTTTATTTGTGTATATATGCATGTTTCATTTGGTTATCAGATTAAGCTACATGTAATGGATTAATTCATTCATGTGCTTTGTTAATTAACCTGCTTGTGCAACTTCTAAGGTGGTCACGCATTAGGTCTATGAGTCTTAGGGGCTGTTTGTCAATTCTGAATGATTAAGTGCTGAACCAATAAAATGTTTGAATCATCAAGTGCTGAATCATTAAAAGGTTTGAACCATTAAGAGCTAGTATATAATTTAACTATTCAAAGACAAATGTCTGACCAATTTAGATAATATGTCTTAACCATTCAACATTAGACCTCTTAACCATTCAGTATCAATATAATGCTTAACTATTCAGAGGTAAATCTCTTAACCATTCAGACATGTGCTCGTGAAACAAAAAGTCTGAACCATTAAGTGTTAAACCATTCAGACATCTGAACCATTAAGAGGCTGCCAAACAGCCCCTTAGTTTTCATACACTAGGCATCACCCTAATAGGAGTATGGTTATTAAATTATATGATAAATAATTCATAAGTTATTAATTTAGTCAGACATGATGGTTAAAGAGTATCTAGCACCTAAGTTACACTTTTATTTATCTTGTTGTGATGGTTAAAGAGTATCTAGCACCTAAGTGACACTTTTATTTATCTTGTTGTCATTTCTTAAAGTATTTTGAGTTTTAGTTTAAGCTTTTGTTAGTTTAAGTTTATATTGTTTAAGTTATTAAATCATCTTAGTCTGGAAAAAACAGAAGGGTTTATTATTTGTGGAGTCTTGTGTAATCTTAAAAGAAATATAATAAAAACACATTATATATGTAAAAGTAATAAAAGAAAAATAACAATAGACTTTTTTGAGTTCTTATTAAAGATGAGCAAAAGACCAAATTAACCCACCTGCAGTCAAATTAATTGACATAGCCAAACCACATTAATCGAACCCAAAGCAAACTCTCGTTGTTGAGTATAGCTTTCTTTTGAAAAAGGATTTTTACGGTTGGTTTCCTCGTTTCGGTTTTGCATATATCCATCATTGGAAAAGTTAATATATATCCATGATTTTTAAGGCCAACGATTTGGAATTTTGGATGAGCAAGGCTGCCGATGGTGGTGGTGGTAGTGTGTGGTGGTGTCTGTGAGGTGGTCGTGGTGGTTTGGCAGTGGGTGTGGTGGTTGTGTGGCGGTGTCTATGAGGTGGTCGTGGTGGTGTGGCGCCGGGTGCGGTGACTATGTGTCGATGGTTGTGATACTTTTAGAGAGAGAGAATATAAACATAGAGATTAAGGGAGAGAGAGAGTGTATGTATAATATATATATATATATATATATATATATATATATATATTAAAGTTACAATTTTAGTCCAAGGGTATTTATGTCTTTTTACGTACACTTAACGGAATAAATAGATGGAGGTTAGTGACCCAGACTTAATTGTGACAAATTTTAAATCACAGTAGTTAAACCAGACATTTTTAAACTAATGGATGAAAAACGTTATAACCACCAAACCACAGGAACTAAAAATGTAATTTACCCCTTTTATAACTAAGCTAAACTAACTACACGACCAAAGTCGCGTTTCACATTAAAAAGATATGCTAACTTATAGTAAAACTAAAACTACAAGTACAAATGGCTATTAATATGTGGGTCATGGGTGAACAGAAATTCAAGCCTAGAATTCATGTTCTAAACTCATTATTAACTTTCGTGAGATCCAAATATATTTAACCCACAATCAAACCATAATTGAATTATTAATTAAACTTTAATCTACCTATTATTAATCTATGATGAAATGAACAGTTAAATTGTTTGTCTATCACATGTTCTCATGTTTTCTATACGTGTCCTCGAAAGGTTACAACATCTCCTTTTAATATTCTACTAGAGCGTGCAATAAACCGAAAAAATCAAACCGCAATTAGAAGAACTGACGCAACCGAACCGAAAAACCAAAACCAATAAGAAACCTATGGTTTGGTTTGATATTTTTTAAAAATCGATTTTTTCGGTTTGGTTTCGGTTTTGCTTGTAAAAGAAACAGAAAAAACTGAACCGAAACCATAAAACCGAACTTGTAAATTTAGAGGTGTATTCATACACTTATAAACTTGACTAGCTTATAAATTACTTATTTAACTTATAATATCTAAAATAGATAGATATTTAGGTTACTAGAATAATCTATAAACTTTTTTGTTTAGTATATTAAATTGATTTATTGAAACTTTTGTTATTGTAATTTATTAATTGTAACTAATTTAATATTAAGAAATTTATAAGAATATATAGATTATATTTAAAATTCAACAAAATGATCTAAGCCTAAAGTTTTAGATTAAATTTGTTATTTTGAACCAATTTGAAAAAAAAATAGCTTGGAGCCCAAAAACTAAACCGAAACCGAAGTGAAAACCGGAAACCAAAATCTGAATGGTTTTAAAAAAGTAGAAACTGAAATATTGATTTTTTATTTTGATTTTAGACTAAAACTGAACGAAACCGACCATACGCACTCCTATTTAATTTGTATCTATTGTTGTATCTTCTCATTCCCTTATTTTTTGACTTTGTCGAATAATAGGTGTGCAATTATCAACTGAATTCTTTTTGTGTGAATTGTGTAGTTAATGGTTGAGTTCTTTTCGTATTTTTGGGATTGTTATAGTTGCTTGCGATTTAAGTAGCAGGCCATGAGCCGAGCAAAGTTATGATGGTTTTCATCATCACATGGTAAGTTGGATATTAAATACTAGGTTAGTATCTCGTGTATTATACGGGTTGAATAAATAAAATAATAAATAATTAATAAAAATTTATGAATTATAAAACTATGTATAAAGATAAAATATGATTATAATTGCATATGAATAGTTATTTTGAGTAAATAAACAATAGATTGGTTATAAATAGATAGATATATAGATAAATAGATAGTCTAGAAACTCGTTTATTAAATAGATTATAGTTAGTAATAAACACGAAAAGTTAAAGTACGATATTTTAATATAAGATATGTATAAAATTATATATACGTACTTGTTAAGAGATAAAACAATTATACTATTTTTAACTCTATTGTCTAAATAGTTTTATTTTTAAATATTTGTTTTAAGATTTTCTTATAAGAAATTATTGTTTATAAAAAACTTGTTTATTAAAAACTCAACTTTTTAATTATTCTGATTGTTTTAAGAGTTAATTACATAAATAGTCCTTGTGGTTTATATAAAATAACAGGTTTGGGTATTAAGCAAAAAAAGTAACAGGTTAGAGTACTCACTTTTAATTTTGTAACAAGGTTGAGTATTAACACTAACAGCCGTTAGATTTTCTGTTAAGTTTAAGGGTATTTTAGTCTTTTCACATTATAAGGCTATTTATGTAATTAGAGGGACTATTTGTGTAATTTAATCAAACTAATATATTTCTACATCACACTGTCTCTCTCTTTAAACACACACACACACACACACATATATATATACACACACACACACAGATATAATATCACCACCACCAACGAAGGACATCACCGCTGGCCAACCCCACTTGCCACCACCATCGGCATCATTAGCAACCACCATCACCCATTCCCTCATCTCACCAAATCCCTTGCGGTCTCTTTCTATCACTTCAACAACATTATCCCATCAGGTCCAATCGGTGGCGTAGAGGAAAAAGATTACCACCCAAAATACCCTTGTACACCACCGACCACCACTAGCAGATTGTGTGATATCCGGTAATTTTCCGTTATCCAACTCCGTTAGTTCCGTTAAGATTGCATACACGTGTCGTGAACACACACTAGTTGTCGTTTAACGTTGGCGACGTAATAATAATTAATCATGTTAAATGGGTGATAATCTAGTTGTTAATGTGATTATGATGTTATGTTTACGTGTTTATGTGTTTTAAATATTAATTAAGAAAGTTTATCGCGTACGTGGAAACGTGTTTATTTATTCGTATGTCTTGTGTTTTTGTAGAGATAAAATATATAATGAAAACTATTATTTTATATCTTTATATTTTCAAGTTAAAAACTTAACACAAAGAGTTTAAAGTTTAATTTTTCACAAAATACAAAACACAAGGGTTTAAAGTGTAAATATGTAATATTAATTAAAATTAAACAAAAATCAAACCCTAAACCTCCAAATCGGCCGCGACCTCTTTGCTCTCCTCCCTCACATCGATTTCGACTCAATTCCAGCAATTAGACTTCGATTTGGG
>BJCM01086547.1:0-21220 GCA_018326385.1 Flaveria bidentis
AAGACAAAGTCTGAAGACAACAGCTGAAGACAACAGCTGAAGACAATCAGCTGAAGACAATCAGCTGAAGACAATCAGCTGAAGACAACAGCTAAAGACAACAACTGAAGACAACAGCTGAAGACAACAACTGAAGACAACAGCTGAAGACAACAGCTGAAGGCAACAGCTGAAGACAACAGCTGAAGACTAAGTCTGAAGACAACAGCTGAAGAAAACAGCTGAAGACAACAGCTGAAGACAAAGTCTCTGAAGGGGGACTTTTGGTTGCTTCAGCCTCTTCATAATTCTCTACATTGGTTATGGTTTTTGTAAGCCTCGTGGGCTAAACACTTCTTATCACTTAGATTAGATGAAGCTTAGCATACTTTGACACATTACTTGTAACTTTTGGTGATGATTAGGTCAATGTTTATTATAAGGCTATGAATGCTTTTCAATGATTGTGTATGCTTGTTGAAATTGGCGAAATGATGAATCTTGTGGGTGTTATAATTACATATTGTTGGAAAACTTTGCGTTTTAGAATATCTATTCATGAAATGCATACATTAGTGTGTGGTTAATGGCATTTTACTAGGAATGGTAAATCATATTTGATTATCTATTCAAGTTAAACAAGTAGCATCCAAATACATATGTTTGTGAAAACCATTGTGTTTGTTATGAGTATCTCCTAACATTGTGTATATGTAACCATATATAATGCGCATATTTATGATTCGCGTATTCGTGTTAGGGCATTCATAAATTGAAAGATTTACATAGCTATAGTTATATTACATGAATTAAGGTGGTTATCATGTGTTTATCATGATTACTTTCCAAATATTTATGGGTTTGGTATCCTTGATAGGAGTCCTAACCATCTTCAACTTTGCCTTAATAATATCATTGGGTTTTCATGGCATAACTTTAGGTGGCTATTATGTGTTTATCTTCTTAGCTTTCCAATGAGTTATAAAATTAGTAACTTTGACAAGAGTCTAGTTTATATCCATGTTACATGTGTAGAAGATGATCTCACCATAGGTTCATGTATGTTGTCATTTTTTTGCTAAGCGGATTTAAAGTCTAAGTGATATCTTCCTCTAATTGATTATCTACATCTTCGTCCACTTCTTTCTTTAATTTAATTATTAGCTAAATAAATCATATTTCATTGGCTAGATAATGACAAGACTTAGTATTAGGAGATTTCGTGTCCACGGATCGATACTTGGTTCTTACCAAAAGCTATACTACTATCCGATATGTACACTTGCCTGTTGTGTGTGTAGTTAGTCATAAAGTGAAAATCATTTTTTATAAATTTAAAGCTTAATTATGTAAGATCCATTACCAAAATATTTATATATATATATATATATCAAAACACACATCAGAAGATCTTTGATTTGTCTTTGGAAGAGCAGCTTTGTCTTTCAAAGACCTCTTCAACTGTAATTCAAAATATTATAAGTGTTGTTTTGGTTGCATCAACCTCATATGATGCAACACAACTTCAATTCCTTAATGAATGAACACGAACAATGTCGTGTTCATATTCTTTTAGTGACTACGACATGCCATACCTCACATCCTAATATATTACAAAAATGATAAAATTACATAAAGTAGAAAGAAACAGACTCAATACCTCAATGTACAGTTTACCAAAAGCATGGACCTTTTCACCAACTTGTGAAAGTTGGTGAGTCAAACAGAGTTGCAGCAGAAAGGTGGTCTAGCTTTATGGTAAAGGGTACATCAGATAAAGCATGTACTCAAAAGTCTTTGGAAGAAATATGTGTTCATAAACTGGCTTCGAAAGACTTTGTCTCTAAAGCTACGGAAGACTTCATGTTTGGCTTCAGAAGATATTGGTCTTGGCTTCGGAAGATTTCACACTTAGAATGTTGTCTAATGCAAAATGTGAAACTTCCGAAGCTCTAGCCAAAGAGAGGTTTGGCCTTCATTGCTTGGTGTAGCATCCAAGCTCTAGCCAAAGAGAGGTTGAAATACACCTTTACCAATAGGTGTCTCATCAAGGGAATGGACTTCTGAAGTAGTTTTAGGTGTGACAGAACTCTCAGGTTCAATTATTGGGCCTTTGGTTAAGGTTTTCCCTTTGAAGCTAATCTCAGGGTCTTCCTCAACATCCAGTTGACCAATAACATTATCTTATTGCCTCTGTCTCATTCTAAGGCTGAACTCTTCAGTAATCCTATCTTGAATCCTTTGAGCCACCTTGTCAACTTGTCTAGATTGGCTTGGATTGACAAGTGGCATGTTGACAAGGTCAAGACCTTCATAGTAGTTCAAGGTCTGAAAATTTAAGACTTCTTGTTGTCCTTGAACTCTTTGAAGAATGAGGGCTCTTCTGTTGGCATCATAGATCCACCCAATGATGTAATTAGAAGTTCCTTGAGGTGGAGATGACACAGCCCTTGGAATGTCTTCCTCAAAAAGACTCTGAATGAAGGAGTCTATAAAGTCCACATCAATGTGAACTTGAGGAAGTTGCTAACTATGGACAATTGCAAGTGAAGATGGTGAGTCTTCAAAGTCCATTCTCTGTGAAGAACTCACAGGTTCTGTAATTGTAATGACTTTCTCCCCATTTTTGGTAGCATCACCTTCTTTCACAAGTGAGCTAGGAGTTAGGTCAATCACATTCACAGGTTCTTGTGTTCTTGGTTGAGCTCTTCTTAAAGGTCTCCCAGCTAGTTTCTCCTTGAGATAACAAATCTCAAGTTGTTGATCATTGACCCTGTTGTGTAAGGTAGTCACCTAAGATTCCAAGTGACTAACCTTAGAGACTAGATAGTTGCATGTTTTTGACAGTTTTTGCACTTTAGTCTCAGATTCCCTTTTTCTTCATCAAAAGATTCATTGGGGGATGAGATAATCGGACCAAAGTCCTTAGTCTCACCACCAGCATGATGTTCTTGGCTGTTGCTTTTCCTCTTTTCACTGGCTACTTCAGATGGAGTATTAGTGGGCTGAGTTGCCATGGTTGAGGTCTTAAAGATGTAATTACTTATAGAAGTGAGAGTCTCTTCCATATGGACTTCCTAAGAAGAGTCAGGAACATCCACCTCAATAGTGGGTAGATGATGTGGGCTAGACAAGGGAGAAGTAGGAGCACTCATATCTCTTTGAGTAGGGGAATAGAAGAGAGACTCATGATACTCACTGAATCCCAAGTCTTCATCATCATAGAAATCAAGGCTAGGGATTGGTTAGTTAAAATCTAAAGGTTGGGGATGGTAAGTGTTGTGATTGTTTTGGTGGTTGAGAGGTGGAAGGTGTGGGTTTAATATTAGCTTGTGTTGCTAGGTTGTCACCTTAAGTAATAAGCTCTAACATTTTGGGGACAAGTGTTGTTTCAACCCTAGAGAAGACAACAGTTGGCTTCTTCAAAATTTTAAAGATGCCAACTTTAATCTGTCCCAATTTAAAAATATTATTTTTTCCCTCAACTATGAGCCCAGTTCACAGTTGAGAATGTGTTGAACATATCTAGGAAACATATAATACTCTAAGGAGTCCAAGTTAGCAAGCAAATTTGTATAAACAAACTGAGAGTACTTGAACTTGACCCCCTGAACCATTCCATGCACTATGAAGGAGAGATCTTTAGGAATCTGGTTCCAACCCCCATGCTTGTTGGACAAGCTGTGGATGACCACATGTAGTAAGTACTTCCACTGGGATAAGACCTTCCCTTTCCTGAAGGTCTTTACAGAGAAATCCCCCTCATATCCCATCTGCGGAAAGGATTGGTTGATAGCTTCCTTGGGAAAGGACAACTAAGGGATCCTACAGACAAGATTGTGTGTGAAGGAACTATCTCACTGTCCCAGACCCTGCTTATTCTGATAAAAAAACTTTTGCATGCAAGGATGAGGATATAATGTTCTTGAAGGTCTCTTCTTCAAGAACAAATTTTTCTGCCCTAGCTTTGCTGATCACAAGCTTAGCCTAGCATTCAATCAACTTGGTTATAAGATCTTTGATCTGAGTCCTGTAGTTGGTGTGTTCATGTTTAAGAACTGAAATAGTTTTCTCTAAGTCCTTTATTTTTAACTTATAGTCATTTTTAGATCTTTTAAAATAAGATTTTAGGATATTTAAGGACTCAAGATCAAATATCATCTCTAAGTTGTAGGACCTGTATCTATTAACTTTAGCAATACATTCAGGTGTACAGAGATGTTCCAATACCTTTGCTTCATCATGGTCAGCCATTAGTGCTTGTTTTGGAGATGCATCCCCACCTGAAAACTCCAGTCAAAGCCTCCTTCTTCAACAGCAACTGTAGCTTGCTACCTTGGTTTCTCATTCTGGGTGGCTTTCTTAATGTAGTTTGGTCTGGTTTGTGCTTGGCCACCATTTGTCCTTGGTGCCTTGCACTCCCTAGAAAAGTGGCCTATTTGGTTACAGTTGTAACACTTGACTTTTCTTTTATCCAGCCCAAATTTCCACTGGCTGTATTGCTGGAAAACCCCCTTCCTATCCTCTTGTAGACCTTCTTAGCTCTGTGAGTGAGAAGAGCCATCTACTAGACTATCTTTATGTACTCCAGATTATCTGGATGGATACAATCCAGGTCTTCAACGGTGAATAGAAAGTTGCATGAGCTTTCATCAGAAGACACAAAGGCATGTGAAGAACTTGTCTCTTGGAATGGGCTTCCTTGAGTGTAGCTTTCTCTTGGTGTCTCTGGAAAGGTGATGAAATGACCCTTTTGTGAGTTGTCAGGGTAGCATATAAGATGATGTTGAGGTTCTATGCTATCCCTTTCAGTCACATGTAGGGCTGAACTCATTTGATTGTTAGAGTTACCCGATGAACCTTGCATGTTTATCTCCATCTGGTATCCACTGAGAATACCATACAACTCAGTCAAAGTAAGAGTATTAAGGTTCTCAGTCCTCTTTATAATAACACAATAATGTGTCCATTGCCTAGGAAGAGAGGACATGAACTTCCTTACAACATCCATGTTTTCAAGAGTCACTCCAACATCCACTAGAGTGTCCGCAATCTCAACATACCTGAAGTATTGTTGAGTCATGATTTCACCCGTTTTAATGGTGAAATTTTCAAACTGCTGCTTCAGGTGATCCTTCTTGTTCTCTTTGGCTTCAGTAGAACCCTCATACATTAGTTTCAATGCATCCACAATTGCTTAGTTGTTTTGCATTTATTGAAACCTCTATATACAGAGTATAGATGAGCAGTCTGAAGGGTTGTCATGGCGTTTTGATCAATTTATACTCTCTTTCTATCTTCATCAGAGTAGTCAGTCACAGCCTTTGGAATCATACCACCTCCAGCAGCAGCTGAAGAGGTGCTTGGTATGTAAGATCTTGAGACAACAGATTCCTACATCCGGGAATCTTGAGACTTGATGAAACCTTCCATTCTTTGGAACCAAGTGTCAAAATTTTCAAGAGTTATCAGTGGAGACTTTGTCATGGTTCCAGTTTCCATACCAACTTTAGTGATGGCTGCCATTTGAGATGTTAAGTATTTTTTGTGTGTGAGGGATCTTAAGATGGTGAGATCTTACTATCAAGAGTCTAGAATGCTCTGATACCAATTGTAGGACCGTTTGAGGGGGTTTGCTCACTTGCAACATAACACACAATGAGAAGAGATTGATTTAGAACACTTAACAAATCAAATGAGAAACTAGTAACCAGTTACAATGATACTCAAAAACACAAGTAAATGAGAGATAGAACAAGAACAAAATACACAAGTGCTTGGTTTTCAAGAATGTTGTATATTGCTCTCTAGTTCCTTACAAGTGTTACAAAGCATACATTTAGATACAAAAGACCAGAGATACTTTATACTATATCCTACAGCTGTCCATACTTTGAAGGTCAGCTGGATACATGATCTAGACAACAAAAAAATCAATGTAGAGTCAAACACGTAAGCATTGGAAATATCTAGCCTTAAAAGGGTACAACTTTGAAATTAAACGAATATACTAGGCTTAATAAATTCCATTGAGAGATTTAGGTTCATTTGAAACCTAACTCAGTAACCCTAAGCTCAAGTGATAGCTAGACAAGCTTAACATCCCATAAGTAAATTAATGCGAACTTACAAATTAACATTTAGATAAACAATTGACGCTAAAATTAACTAGTTTTTATAAAAATTGCAACATGTTGAGTGCAATGACAATGAAATATTAGTATTATCATTAATAATCACTTCCAAACTCTATCCAAACGATCAACCATAAATTACGCATGCAAGAACAACAGAATCGTGATAAACGCGTATGCGTTAGCATTATCAATTTAAATGCTTTTGACGCTTGGATTAATGGGTAAAATATTACGAAATACTTAGTTACATATATTGTTAGTGTTAAAATAATAATAACATCGTTCATCACATGAAAACGCTTAAAACGATTTAAATACGTGATATTAATGCGCTAATATCCGTTTAGTCGGCTTGTTAATTTTATTCTCATGAACTAAATATCCTTAGGAATATTTATAATGTATCATTTACCCTCGTGAAAGAGAACAACCAAGCCAGGAGCATCGTGAGGTAGTTGTGTGCTTTGTGAGGTATGATTGAGGGCAGATCGAGCTAAAAATCGTTGGATAAGAAGTCGGTTGAAACAAGGGATCATCATTGCCATATTCTAAGAAATTTGTTTGAGGAGATAGAGGGAGTTAGGTAGTGGTGTATCAATTCACAATACCCCATAGAAGATGAAAAATAGGTCAAAAGGAATAAAGGTTCGGCTTCGGATCTTGAGTCCGCGTGCGTGAATATAAGAAGTTGTGGGTCACAACCCACTTGTTTCTATTTTTTCTCTCATTAATATTAGTACAGGTTGTTTATACTAAATATTATTTATTTATTGTTATGCTTATTATTATTAGTCATATTATTATTTAATTTTTATTTACAAGTATTATATTCTACCTCTTGGTGCTCCAACGGCTTGGTTAGCACTATGAGTTATTCTTCTAGGGTACAATGAAAGATAATGTATAAGTTCTAAATCAACGAGCAAATCTAATTATGACTTAACTACTCATGCTTACACTTAACAACGATACCATCAACACATTTCATATCATGAATAGTTTTCAAATATTGTACAATCTAATTCAAACATAGTAATACCAAATCCAAAATCAACATGTCAAAATGTTAAACCCAAGCATAATTTATAATTACTCAAATATTGAATATGAAACTAAATAATAACTCTATAAGATTCTTCTCAACACAATGCCTCACTTAAATAGGTCTATCATGTCTCGCCACGCTGGATGAACCGGAGGGGCGGGGTGGCAAATCTAGATGAACATTCAAGAAACAATACTCGTTATTTTCCACTAACGTAGGGACGAGATCCTTTTCCCTTGGCTGGTGCGGGTGGCTGAATAACAACCCTGTTGGTAGGTAAAACTCTCTTCATTGCAGTCATCTTTCTAAGTGGTCCCATAGCATTCATCTTAAACAGTACTCTGGGTATCTGGATTCCTATGGTCATACTCGTGGAGAGTATCTAGCTATAGGAGCCAACGATGCTATAGGAACTAACGGAGCTTCTAGAACAGTTGGGACTATTGGAACTACAATAAGAGCTAGTATAACTAGATTTGCTAGAGTTACTGAGTCTTATGAATACGACGAGTCAAACAACACCTCCTCAAGCACTGATTGCTTATCGGTAGATGAATGTATCACGCCTTCAAATGGCACCTCCTCAGGCTCCAAATCTAAATCAAATGTAACCATATGTGCGTGTGGATGAACAAGAAGTGAGTCACATGACATGGCATAGTAGGAAATAATATAAGTATTTTTCCTCAAACTGACAATAGTCAATAATATGTGTAATAGTCTATTGAATACACATAACACACACACACACACATATATATATATATATATATATATTAATGCACACGTATTCCTATTTTGCATTCTACATGAATGTTCTTAGATTATAGTTAGGTTGAATAATCCACCTAGTTTTTTATAACTAATGAATCTGATGCCAGTCGGTCACACTCCCACTTATAACGGAAACACGAGGACGCAACGGGTGAGATAGTCATAACACATTGATATAACAGTGAATCACTAAATGAAGCGTGTTTATATATCTTTAAAGTTTATAACTTCATGATTTTTATTAATTTAATACTTTATTGTTTTTATGTATGTCTTGTATTTCATATTGTGCGTAATTGCATTATATGTTTTATATTTAATATTCAATTGGATAAACTAGTAATTTACTTTTTTCGTAGTTAAAAGCATTCACAATCTGTTATCATATATATATGTGAGTGATTGTCTTATATTATGATTGATGTTTATGAGTGATTGTGATTGAAAGAGATAGATAATTTATGGGAATGGGGATTGTATCGTTTGAGGAAACACGGAACAACTCGAATAAATTTTTTAATATTTTTGAAAGCGTTTGTAAGTAAATAAAAAATAAAACATAATAATAAAAGTAAAGAAAATTATTGTTCAGTGTAATTATAAATAATGATCCCGGCATGGATTGTGAATACTCCAAGTGATGAGCCCTGGTGCGTGCGAAAGCCCCATCATCTGAAATTCGAGATCACGATTTTGTGTTTGTTGGTGAGATCGTGGCGGAGAATGCTTGGTGGATTATACGGAGATCTGCCTCCTCCTTCCACGGATGAAGACTCTCAAAAGAAAACCCCCAATCCCTCACCCAATGTTTGGTCTAGCTCTGTCAAAATGGCACCCCCGACTCTACGCAAGCCGTCGTCTTCACATGCACCGGCCCCCAAAACCCTAATCAAACCCCAGCAAATCAAATCGAGAAGCGTAAGTTCAGCCCCGGCGCCCGATGTGACCACGAGGTTCCAGCCGGCCCTTGTGGGCGTAACGTCCTCGGTGATGGAGGAGTACGACCCCGCCAGGCCTAATGACTACGACGACTACAAGAGGGAAAGGAAAAGGAAAGCCGCCGAGGCTGAGTTGAAGAGGGAGATCGACAGAAGACGACAGGCGGAGGAGGAGGAGGAGGAGGAGGAGGAAAGGGAGAAGAGGGACATTGAAAGTAAGGAGAAAGTGAGGGACACTGATTTCCATATCTCCGGCGAGGAAGCCTGGAAGCGGCGTGCGGCCATGACTGCTGGTGTGCCAAGGAGGTCTCCTTCCCCTCCGTCTGCTCATGCTCATTCCCATGCCGACGCTGATGGCTTCTGTATAGAAAAGTCTGAAACAGGAGGTCTGGGTGTTGGTGCTGGAGGCCAGATGACTGCCGCACAGCGGATGATGGCCAAAATGGGATGGAAAGCAGGGCAGGGACTTGGTAAACAGGAGCAGGGGATCACCACTCCTCTAATGGCCAAGAAAACTGATAGGCGAGCTGGGGTTATTGTGAATGCAACCGAGCCTAAGCAGCACCCAGAAAAGAAAACAAGAGGTGTTAGCATCAATGGTCAGCCCACTCGCGTTGTTCTTCTTCGCAACATGGTAAGTATTTCTGACTGCCCTAGCTGGACCTGGATAGATATTGTGCTCGAATTTGAAATAACAGTAAGCCTAGTAACACACAATGCCATCTATAATTTCACCACATGAATAACCATATGATATACTTGGGCATAGGAATGAAAGAGACTTTTAAACATTCAAACTATAAGGAAAGGTCGAAACTTCCATTACACGGGTCTGTTTCCATGGAAAACAACTTTATCTTTTATACTTATAGTAAGTATATATTGGAAGACCAGTGATCATATGCAATATTATTTCATACGATGTTACCAGCCATGGACAGACTCATCTGGTCTGCAGGATATGTGTGTGTCCTTAAAAACCATTTTCTAGTGTAAATAATACTGAAACTATTTGCGGTCATAGTACATACCTCATTAATAATCCTGCTATTGTTGTTAGGTAAATTGTAATGATAAAACTTAGACCATGTTCTGCAAACTTATACTTTTCTTTAGGAGGAATCACCATGTTTTTAGTGCTGGTGGCTTTTTGGCGTGCAATCATTCATGTTTGTAAAGATTCGAGCCATTAACATTAGGTGATTTTGTTTATTGTTGTAAGGAATAAGTCCGCTAAACATTATATTTCCTACAATTTGTGAGCTCTCTTTTTACATGCATAAAGCTGGGTCTCAATTAAGTGTGTGATAAGATGCATCCTTTTACTTGCAACCTTGTTTCATTAGGTTGCCATGAGAAGCATACATTTGTAAGTCTGAAGGCTATTTGGAAGTCAATGACTCAATGTATGAAGATCATGGGATAAATAGCTATATAAATCCAATGTTGTAAATTCAAACTAGTCGAGTGATTAATTGGCTACTTGTTAGAGATTGAGACCCTCCCTCTAAGATTTTGCCTAGTCGGCACCTAAAATCGCTAATCGGTCAACACAGGTCAACATTGGGATAAATTGGCCCTAGTCGGCTCTTAATCGACGTTTTCCAGAATCCGGCGTGATTCCGGTTAACTTAAAAAATTCCCGGTGAAAATTTAAATTTACGGTGTATGTATATTAAACTAAACATTTTTGTAAAAAATTACATATTAAAATGTATGTGTGGGTGCGTGTCTATATATATAATTGAAAATTGTATATAAAAATCCCAAACCGATTAATCGCTAGTCGGTACCCTACCGATGGGCTAGCGTCTAACGATTTTTATAACACTGTATAAATCTAGGTCTGACTCTCTAGAAACTTTATAATAATATATTGGCTACAATTTTAAAATCTCTATGTATTGTAAGTTAATTTGACTCATGTTCTATTATATGATATGGATGTTGAATATTGTCTTTTTTCTGATAGTCTTTATTATCATCTATTTTTTCTCTTTAATTATGGGTGTCCCATAAGCTTCTATGTTATTTGGTGCAAACTGGAACAATAACTATAGACCTACATAATCTGCCCTGTTCATTCTTTTGCCATCATCATTATCATTGTTATAAGCTTCCAAGTAAAAGATAATTGTAGCAAGAAACAAAATGATGACTAGATAAATTTTATATTATTTTATTTTTAATCTCTCTCCATTGAAAAGAAGAGTTTATGAAGACTACTCTTAGGCTATTTTGCCATTATAGAAGAACATTGTTATAAAATAGTCAGTGTTAAGCATGACACAATCATTGCAAAAAACACTAATAGTAACTCTTGAGTGAATCAAAATGAGAAACCTAAGGGAATCATAAATAAACATGTCTAAAATAAAGGTTTATGATGTTGAATGATTGATCATAAAGGTTAAAGAGGAGTGCAAGTTGTTGAACGGTGAAGTATCGTTACGTTGTTGAATTTTGATTTTTTTTACTATAGTCTACAATGTTTAAGTCTGTTACATCCTTTTTTACATGACCTTAAATTAATAGAAAAGGAGTAGATCATATACCAACAGTGTTGTAAAAATCGCTATACGCTAGTCAAGCGGTGGGGTATTGACTAGCGATTAATCGGGAGTAATCGGATTGGGATTTTTATATATATTTTTCAGTTTATATATAAATACACACATTTTCATATGTAAATTTAATAAAAAAGTTCAGTTTTATATATAAATACACATATTTGGCTGGAATTTCCAAAATTTGGCCGGATTTTTTGAATCACAGATTGTTGGCCGATTAAGACCGCCTAGGTTCGATTTTGACCTCCGTTGACCACCTAGGTCCGATTTTGACCTCCGTTGACCGCCTAGCTATTAATTGGCCGATTAGCAAAAGATTACAAGATGATACCCTGATTTTCGATTAATCGCCGATTGATCCTGATTTTTGCAACACTGTTAATACCAGTGTTTATTTGAAAAGAGAAGCAAATTGATATTAAAATGCCCAAAAAAGAAATAGATCAAAAAGATAGATTAATAGGTTTTTTAGATTTACCTAGCTCTCTCGGTGTTTACATTTAGGAGGTAAACCAACTCTATCTATGATCAGGGAAGTAAATAAGCCAATCTGCTTGTAGGTTACTTAAGATTGGCTCACGAATAACTTGAGATGAACGCTTGAGCTCGAGCTTATATTAGGGCTCAATTAATAAACAATCTCGAGCTTTAGATATCAAGCTTGAACAACCTTGCGAGCCTAAATGAACTCTTTATTTGAGCTGAGCTCGAGCTTAAAAGCTACCCTCGATAAGGGCTTCATCTTTAAAATAGAGCTCTACGAGGTCCACTGGTTCACTTCTGAATTCGTTCTTTCGCAATCTTCACATTGGCTCTAGGTTTCTCTCTTAGAAAGCAAACCTTCCTTTCAAAAGATTTCGTGAACCAAACTTCCTTTTTCTTCGTAAGTGTTGTAGTATGATCCTTTGATGGTAAACTTACCATGTATAAAGATTTCTTGTTGTGTCCACGAGCTACCACGAGATTACCTATGACAACCTTCCATTACCTACTTCATGCCCATGATGCCCAACTAAGTTAACATTTTCTTCAAGCTTGTAATAAAACTTGAGCTTCATCCTTGAATTTGATTCCTACGGACTCAAGTCTGGGCAAAATCAAGTTTATTTCATTGATGGTGCACTATAATGGAAATTCCTTCCTTTATCCTTGTATTAACCCGCTCTTGAATCAGGAAGACTTTATTTGCACTTGGAGGCTTCTCGTAAATGAAAATTACTTCATCCTTGTATTAACTAGCTCTTGAATCTCAAATCAAGAAGACTTTTTTTTTTCAACTGAAGGCTTCTCGTACGTATTAGACAATGCATCCATTATACCTTTCCCCTTCAGAATGTTTTACGCAACATACTTTGACAACGACAATATAATAACTTTAGCTTTCTTATGCAAAGGCTACCACTCCTTTGGTTTTATTTATCTTTGGTCTTTCACTTTATGCCATATCCAAATTATTTTGAACCATTAAATCTTCTATTTGTACTTTCCACCCACCCAAAATTTTTCTGTCAAACTTCTCAATCAGAACCCTCCCATCTTTTGCCATTTCAAAATGACTAAACAAGAAACAAACAAGATTGAGAAACAGTGACCAGACACAACAATCTCTCAGGCTTGAGCTTAACAGCTTTTCTACTGAACAATGTTAAAGGACTCGACCTATTGTTCTTGTTCACAAAACATCTAATAAGCTAATCTTGGCTTTTAGACAAACAAATCAAATCCCACGACAATCACACAACCCCATAAATGAATTAATAACTAATAACCAATAACAATAATCAACCAAGATCAATGATCAAATCAACCAATAATCAAGATGAACTAAAGTAAAAGGAACTAAACAATTGATTATGCTTCTTTTCTGATCGGATTGACTGCCCGAAACGAATGAGCCGCATGGGCTCTCAAGTGGCGTCTTTGCTTTCTTTTGATTGCTTGATGGGGACAAGAACAACCTTTGGTTGTTGCTTCTTCTTTTTGGTTGATTGATGCAAACAACAACACCCGTTTCTTTCTTTTCTTTTCTTTTCTTCTTGGTGTGATGCAAAATAAAAGCCAGCAGCCTGCTGCTTCCATTCTTCCCATTGATCGATGTGAACACAAGAGCCTCTTCCTTGTTCCTTGATGGCGGATCTTCGCTGACTTCTTCGGTGGCCGCTAGTTAATAGGGCGGCAAATGACATCCAACGCCAAAACCTAAACTGACAACTTTACCACTGATCTGATTTTTGTGTGTGTCGCACCTTATTTGCGATCGATGGTTTGGATTTCCCTGACTCCCGGAAAACAAAGGGAAGAATAAACTATAATCACGAGTTTGATGCTTTGGTACCACTTGCGTGTGACCTACATCCACTTTGTTGCAATGAGGGATTTCTTATTGCTTTGTCTCTTGATAGTTGTGATGAGGAATTACAAGCATAAGACGTATATTTATAATTACAGATTAAGTATACAGATCTTATTCCCCAAGAAAACATAAGTGGGCTAGGAATAAATTAAAACTGGGCTACATGTCTCTTTAATCCGCTGCCACTTATTTAGTCTCTTAAATGAACCGAGCCCAATATCAATCGAGCCTCCATACATAACCTAACATGCTATTCACTAATACCCTCCACTGCCATACACAAACTCTTAAAAAGGTTCCTCATCTTGCGCTTTTCTTTCAATATAATCATCATGACTATTAGTACCATAATATTTTCGCTTAATCAAATCTCTCTCTCCCGACACGTCATCTTTGACAAGACCATTTTTCCATTTCAAATTCCTCGAATCACTTTCATTAGTATGAAATGTTTACACTTAATCACCATCCTTTTATATCTTTCATTCTTTCATACTCAACCTCTCCTAACTAGGGGTGTAAACGAGCCAAGCCGGCTCACAAGCTACTCGGGATCGGCTAAAAAAAAACTCGAATTGAGCCGAGCTTAAACAAGCAATAATCCGAGCTCGAGCTCAGATTATTGCTCGTTTACTAAACGAGCTCGAGCTTCAGATATCGAGCTTGAGCTGGCTCGCTAGCCTAAACGAGCTTTTTGTCTTTATAGTTTTTTATTTGCATATTAACAATAAATCAGCCGAGCCTGAGCCGAGCTCGAGCTTGAAAATTTTTTTAGACGAGCCGAGCTCGAGCTTGAAAATTTTTTTAGACGAGCCGAGCTCGAGCTTTATAAATAAAACTATAAACGAGCCAAGCGCGAGCTTGAGCTTTCTAAAACCAAAACGAGCCGAGCTCGAGCCTAAGCGGGCTCGGACTCGGCTCGTTTACACCCCTACTTTTAACCGGTCTATTACCTTTGAGCCCCATGTCATCACCTTTAGCATCACTATCACTAACCCGGATTGGAAGAGCGTCATGCTTGATGAGTTTCATGCTCTTATGGATAATAAGACATGGGGATTATAGTAGGCATCGAAACATGAATATTATGAGAAGTATTTGGCAAGGTTTAAAAGTATGGAATCGAGCCTCGAGGTGTTTTCCCTTCGCCTCATGAGGCGTAAGCCTTGAGGCGAACCGAGGCGTAAGCTTGAGGCGGAATTAAAAAATAAATATAAAAAATATATATCTTATAAATAATAAAATACAAACTAATTTCATCATCAGATTCATAAAAAACACACATTAAAAAGACATGGAATGTTTGAAAATGACACAGAGTCTAATATATCGAAAACAAACATCAAAACACCTTGAGGCGCCCCTGAGGTGCAGGTTTCCTTACCGCCTCAGCCCCCTGAGGCGCACATACAAGATAACCCCCTAAGGCGCCGCCTCATGTTCGCTTTTTGGGTGCCTCACCTTGAGGCGCGCCTCGACCGATTTTTAAAACCATGGTATTTGGATATTTACATGTCATCACCTTCATCATCACTATCACTAACCCGGATTGGAAGAGCGTCATGCTTGATGAGTTTCATGCTCTTATGGATAATAAGACATAGGGGATTAGTAGGCATCCAAACATGAATATTATGAGAAGTATTTGGCAAGGTTTAAAAGTATGGAATCGAGCCTCGAGGTGTTTTCCCTTCGCCTCATGAGGCGTAAGCCTCGAGGCGAACCGAGGCGTAAGCCTGAGGCGGAATTAAAAAATAAATATAAAAATTATATATCTTATAAATAATAAAATACAAACTAATTTCATTATCAGATTCATAAAAAACACACATTAAAAAGACATGGAATGTTTGAAAATGACACAGAGTCTAAAATATCGAAAACAAACATCAAAACACCTTGAGGCGCCCCTGAGGCGCAGGTTTCCTTACCGCCTCAGCCCTCTAAGGCGCACATACAAGATAACCCCCTAAGGCGCCGCCTCATGTTCGTTTTTTGGGTGCCTCGCCTCGAGGCGCACGCCTCAACCGATTTTTAAAACCATGGTATTTGGATATTTAGCCATAAGATGGGTTTGGATGGCTCATTGGAACGGTATAAAGCTCGTTTGGTATGTGACGGTTGCTCACAACAAGTTTTGTTTTGATTGTTATTAAACTTTTAGAATCATGGTCAATTGGCCAGCTTTCAAGCCTAGTTCTTAGCATTGTGGTTTGGAAATTTTGGCCTACACATCAATTAGATGTTAAGAATGGTTTTCTCTTTAGGAAACTTAAAGAGAGATCGTGTACATGCATCAACCTATAGGGTTCAAGGATACAATTTCTTGATTACATGCGTTTGTTGAAAAAACACCAACTATAGTCTAAAGCAAGTGCCACGAGCGTGGTATTAGCGCTTTGTCAGTACGCTTCTTGTTTGGGTTTTTGACGAAGCTGATTTGTTTGTCTATCACCATGGTCATGACATAACTTGCATTTTACTTTATATGGATGATATTTTTATTGGTTACTTTTTCATTGACACCTTTTTATAAACCTTTTGTCTAATAATTTTCCATGAAGGACGTTGGATTTATAAGTTGTTTTCTTGGGTTAGCAATCATGTGCCATGCTAATCGGTCCTTATTTTTGCGCCAATAGAAGTATGCTAGTGAAATTCTTCGATGTGTAACTATGACTACTTGCAATACTCGTAGTCATTCCTATAGATATCAACTGTTGAGCCCCACAACTGGCACCTTGATAACGACACTAAATATCCACAACTGCGTGGGGCTTTGTAGTATCTCATCACAAGACTTGATATTAGTTATGCGGTTCAACCGGCCTGCATGCATATACTTAACCCCACCCCCCCTTAACTTATATGAATGCACTTAAAATGCTTCTTGCGTTTTATTTAAGGTACTATAACTTATGGCCTAACCATTCATAGGTCATCTACCCATTTAATCGTTTCATACACTAATTGACTAATTGGGCTGGTTGCCCGAATACCCAAAGGTCCACCTTTGGTTATTGATTTTACATGGGGACAACCTTCTTTCACGGTCCTCTAAAAGAAAGCTTACATTATGTTGATCTAGTGCTAAAGTGGAATACATGGTGTTGCAAGTGTCGCCTATATAACTTTTTAGGTCCAAAACTTATTATGTGAAATTATCCTCCATCCAAGGCAACACTTGTTTATAGAGAATGTAAGTGTGGTATTTATGTCCATAAATTCGGTGCAACACCAAAGAACAAAGCACATTGAGGTAGGCATTCATTTCATTTGTGAGAAGGTAGCTCGGGGCCAAGTTTATGTCCTCCACGTTCTATCTTGCTTCTAGATCGATGATATATTCACAAAGGGTATTCCACTAGTTCTTTTTGAAGATATTCGATCCCATCTCAATAGTTGACCTCCTCCCGTTTTGATTACGGGAGTGTATTAGCTGTATGTTGTATTATTATATAAATATTTTGTAGGTAAATGTGTTTGGACCCATATTATACCCTATATATACAATTGAAATTTGTGAATGAGATATCAAAAATCATTTACCAAAGTTACACGACTTATTGATTTACTTTTGAAATACACTCACTTTTCATTGTCTCAAAAAGAAAGTAGGGTATTTAACATAGGACTTGCAGACAAATCATACTTGGTAGTCAAATGAAAATTTAGCCAAATATAGTTAGGTTCGAGTAATCAAATCGAATAAGTCATATTTTGAAATATCCATATAGGATTCGAATTCGAAAAATATAAGTCGAATTCAAATCGAATCGAATTCAAATCGAATCGAATACAAAACTTTCAGGCATGATTCAAATTCGGTTCGTATTAAAAAAAATTTTCAAGTTCCAAATCGAATTTAAATTTCTTCGTATTTAGTAAAAAGTTAATTACTCGAACAATATTTTCAAAATTTATGGAAAGATTTAATTTCAAAAATAAACAAACATAAACATAAAAATATTCAAACTTTCGAATAAGTTAAAGTGTACCAATTAGAATTTAAAATTTTAGATTATATATTTTTTGAACTTTTAATTCTTAATTTCTCATATACATATTTCTAAATTAATATATTAAATAAATGTGTAAGTGGTATTTCTATTTCGAATTGAAAATCACAAATTCGCAATTTAATTTGAATTTGATAACTAGACGTCAATTCGAATCGAATTCGAATGTGAAATTTCGAATCATTGATATCCAACTTGAATCCGAATATTGAACACCCCTAATTGTACCCTATATACATGAGATATAGATAATCATTTACCAAAGTTACATGGGTTATTGATTTGCTTGAGAATCACATTTAAGCCCTCCATTGTCATAAAAATAAAGTAGGGTGTTTAAGATAGGACTTGCAGCCAAACATCAGTTATTGCTCTATTTTTGCTTCTTTTACATGAGCTGTGCAATTATGAATCATCAAGGAGTTTCTTAATGCATTGCTTCTGTAATAACTATGTTTAGAACCAACCCACCAATCTTGTAGAAGCATGGTGTATATCACAAGTGAATCTGACCATTTCTTTTTTATTTGTTTATTTCTGACATTTTGAAATCAGATTGTATAAGAAGAAACAAATTCTTTTTCTTATATATCGTTGTTTCTGTTTGAAGGTGGGTCCTGGGGAGGTAGATGATGATCTAGAAACTGAGGTTGCTGAGGAATGCTCAAAATATGGAACGGTGACAAGGGTGTTGATATTTGAAATAACAGAGCCTAGCTTCCCTGTTGATGAAGCTGTTAGAATATTTGTGCAGTTTGAGAGATCAGAGCAAGCAACAAAAGCACTTGTTGATCTTGAAGGTCGATTTTTCGGTGGTAGGGTTGTACGTGCCACTTTTTATGATGAAGAAAGGTTCAATACTAATCAGTTGGCTCCAGTGCCTGGGGAAATCCCAGGTTATATCTAATCTAGCCTTCCTTAAAATGATGTTTTGGTTTGGTTTGGTTTGGTTTGTTATGTTGTTTCTAGTTTATTCATGAACTTTGCATCATGATGGGTAATGTAGAAGCCACATTCTTTAGTCGAGATTTTAACTAGTTTGTTTGTTTTGTTGTTTTTTTTTCTTTTACTTTAAGTGAACATATTTTCTATATCACGCATTGATTGTTAGATTTAAACTGTAACTTGATTGCAAAAAATATTGATATGGGCATCCACACATACATCATCCTTGTAATTTGATGAAAACAAAACAATACTACCTATAAAAAAATGATTTGAGGATTACCATGGGATGTTCGTATCCTTCCAAGTGAGCTGCTGATCAACATGGCACGTACATCAAACTATCTTCGTTTATTAGTGAATAAGTTAAATATATGAAAATGAGTTAAACGCAATATATTCACAACGAAGAGTCTTCCATCATTTCAAAAATTAGATCATTGTAATAGTTATGCTTTTTGAGATTTTGTACAAGTATCGATGTTTTAAGCTCTTTTTATTGTTTTTATATATGAATTATAGCCCTAGAACATGCGGGTGGGATGTTTTAAATATAATAATTTTAATAAGGGATGACTTTTTTCAAAATCATCTAGAAATTCTTTACATCAAACATACTTTTGGTTGGTGTAAACTTGAACCTAAATTACCGGATCCAATGATAACGAATAATATTTGACCCATAAGGGATTGGATGTGTGTCACACATCCAAGAAGCTACCATTATCACCAATCCTAAGCGTTGAAATAACACATGCCTGATCGCATGAAGGGCAGGATCCAGTTACACTATAAACTCTTTGGAACAACTCCTATCAACATACGTGATAGTCATGCATACATTATAGATCACTATAATTATAATGTAAGGGGGATTGATTTTTTCACGCACAAATGCTCCCTAAAACTTCCTATTTTAGTTTAAAACCCTTTTCTGATAACCATTATTGCAAGATCTTTTAAGAGGGGTTGGCTATTTGCAACACAAACACAAGATGAGGAGAGTTGATTTAGAACATTTAACAGATCAAATAGAGAACTAGTAACACACTAAAATGATACTTAGAACACAAGTAAAATACGAGACAGAACTTAAAACAACACAAGACAAGTATATGGTTCTAAAAAATATTGTATATTGCTCTCAAGTTTTTTTACAAGTGTAAAAAGCATAAGAAGAGATACAAGGACCAAAGATACTTTATACTATATCCTTTAGTCGGTCATACTTAGAAGGCCACCTGGATAAATTTGAACTAGACAATAAAATCAAATGTAGAGTTAAAAGACAAATTGCTTTTTGATTAGTGACTATGACATGCCATAGCTCACATCCTAATATATTACAAAAATGATAAAAGTATATCAAGTAAAAAGCACAGACTTAAGACCTCTCACCAACTCATGTAAATTGGTGACAGAACAGAGTTTCAACGGAAAGTGGTTCAATTTTATGGTAAAGTACATCAGATAAAACATGTATTCAAAAGTCTTCGGAAGATAATTTGTCTTCACTTCTTGGCTTTGGAAGACTTTGTCTATGAAGCTTTAAAAGACTTCACTTTTGGCTTCGGAAGAAGTTGGTCTTGGCTTTAGAAGATTTTACACTTAGAATATTTCTAGTGCATGATGTAAAACTTCCGAAGCATTTCTACTTTTGTACTTTAGTGCATGCATGTAGGAAAGACTTTGAATGCTTTAGGTGCATTAGCCTTACATAAAACCTTACAAATTCCCCCTGCGGTACCTTGTTGTTTTGTCTTATCTTTCTTAGTTGGGTCTACCTCCCTCACAGGTTCAGAGGGAGAGGGAGTTTGACCCTGCTGTGGATCATAAGATGAAGCTTGCCAAGACTTAGTAGGAGGTCCAGGTTGTGTTGTCCCAAAAGGTTCAACCTTAACCTCCACTTCTTGAGGGGCTTGACTTGGTGGGGAGTGTAAATCAATGAGCTTTCCCCTTATAATCTTATGCTTGATCACCCTTATGTGCTCATCCATGGTGGATGGAGACATAGGGCCAAGTCTCCTTCTGGAGAATCCATGTTGTGTTGTTTGTGTACTCATAGCTAGCTTTTATTCACATACAAAAGATCCTTATGTTCTTGGGTTTGTTTACATGTTTTAACATCAAATGCAACCTGAAATTTCAGATTATAAACTCTAATATAACCATCCTTTCCGCTGCGTTTTTTTTTTCAGAAAGTTTAAATGGTTAAACTATGCAACTATGTTTTAACAAACCCTAACAGGAATGTCATTTCCAAATAGTAGTATGTCATCAACATACAATACTAGGAAAGTGATGATGCTCCCACTAGCTTTCTTATATACACAAGCTTCATCAGCGTTCTTGACGAATCCAAATTTAATTACTTCTTCATCAAAACGGTGATTCCAACTTCTTGATGCTTGTTTCAATCCATAGATTGATTTCTTTAACTTGCATACTTTATCAGGATGT
>BJCM01086548.1:0-10367 GCA_018326385.1 Flaveria bidentis
AGACGTACTCTAGCCGTCCAGAGACCTCTAAGATCATACTCCAAGTTCATAGATCGCAGTAGATCGATTCCTAATCGATTCTTAACGTTAGATTCAATACATAATTGTTTCTACGTGCGTTCTCACTGATTGGATCGCCAATCAAATAGGATTCCGCACTATTTTGTTTGGTTTAACGCGTTAATCAGTTGGTATTTCGTCAGAATACCAGATCCTAACAGAAACAAAAGTTGAGTTGGAAAAATAAAATAAAAAATATAAACAATGCAAACCGAATGTTAATTCTCAACCCTTTTCACGAACAAATCCAAAATCTTCAACTTTTCCTTCCTTTTCTTCCAAAATTTCCTGTGCGTTTATATCTCTCTTCTCTGCTGTCATAATCATTATTAATACCCAAAAACTAGGTTTTCCTAGGCTTTGAATTGAACGTATATAATTAATTGGATTGCAAAGACTTTCTCTATTGAAGACTTGGGCTTTTTCCTTTGTTCTTTAAATTAATCAAATAGCCAACTCCAATATTCAATTTGTTGCTTCCAGATTCATCTTCTCGTGAGTTTTACATGAATATTTTGGTTCACATATATAGATCACAAATCTTCTTTTAACGTATACCCATAACAATCAAGTTAATTACATTTACACCATATAATTTTAATTTTAGATTTAATTGTTTTCATGGACTTTTGTTTGATATCACATGTTGTCTAATCTATAGCTCAACTTTTATTTTATTTTTATAAAACAATGAATTGAATTTAACATAACTAGTTCATTTAAAACAATTGCTAAACCTACGTCTTTGATGTCACAATTTATAATAACACATTTTATTTTTATCAAGTATTTTATATCTCAAAATTAAATCTATTTAGATAAATAATTTTCATCAACCGTCGGTCTCAATTTTTGTTAAAAAAATGCATCTTTAAAGCTTATGATCTCTTGAAACTTATAAAATACAAATGTAAACCAAATTTGAGTTAAACTTAAGTTTGCTCGGACAGCATGACTGCACAGTTTTGCTAAAAAACCTTTGAACTTTCGTTTAGTTTCGCTGGACTATCGATACTTTTTCAGTAAGAAATGCGAAGGTACCGAAGAGTCTCAATCAAATTAGTCCAAATGAGTTGATTAATCCTAGATTAAACTAATGTCTAGGGTTCGAAACTCACATTAGATGCCTAAACAACCATCAAAGAAGTAACAAATACTCAAAATCTTAGAATCGCTAAGTTAGGTCACATGAGTCACACTCGAACACTCAAACCACGATTTTGTGAAAAACTGAAGACATAATTTCGCAAAAAAGAGTGAAATAGAACATAGTTTCGATAACAGTGAAACTATTGTTTTGCCCGTATAAGCTTTGGTCAGAACTGACACTGCAATGTGCGAAAGAGCCGACGAAACAATAGTTTCTCACAGCGAAACTATCAGCGAAATTATAAATTCACTGAAAACTTAAAAGTTAAAATCTTATTAACCTTTAAAAAAGATAAAATGAAATTAAAATAAAATTATTCAGAACAGAATTAAAACGAAACAAAAAATTAAAATAAAGCAATCAAAAGAACTTGCCCCACAAGATCTCATCAAACTTCACATAGTTTTAACATAATCAAAGAAGAGAAAAATAGAAAAGAACGAGAAGTTGAAAATATCTTCTGGAGAGTCATAGTTTGATGGGATTGCTGATATACTTATCCTTTTAAGTCCATGCTTTCTTCTTTTCAACGAATAAACCGCAGCTACAGTTATCATGTTTTGATTTATTTAAAGAACACTTGAATGACTCAGTCCCCACAAACATTTGGCAAAGAAACTTATCCCGTCCTCATGATATATTAAAAAAATGACATGCTCTGATTGACTATTCCTTTAAGAAACAACAAGGATCCTTTTTCAAAAGAAACAAAGTCCTTACAAACAACAAATGATAAGAGCTCCAGGTCTATACTTACGTATAGCAGAGGAGTTGATCAATTGAGTCTTACAGATGAGAGCTTCATGTCTAAACTTATGTATAACAGAGAAGATCATCATATAGTGTCGATGAGAGCTCCAGGTTAGTACTATCGTACAACAGAGGAGATCAACACTCCAGGTAAATGTTCACACATAGAAAAGGAGATAAGCACAAGAAGGGATACAACAAGGGGCTTCTTAGATTCAAAGATGAGAATCATATAGCTTTTGACATGGGATGGAAAAGAAAAACAAGTATGGTTTCTTTTAATATAAATCAACACAAAGATGCCACATTCTCAACCCTTTTTGAACAAGGACTTGAAACTTTGTGAAGGCCAAAAATGTCAAGGAGATTATCCGAGCCATCAAGTTTCTTATTCAATTAGTTAAGCTACAGGATTTCTGTCTACTTTACTTTCTAGCTGAACCTATCAAGCATATTCCAACACAAAACTGTTGACCTCCTTCATATCATCTAGGCATCACATTTTATTTTAGGAGAATTTCTTCAAAAGAGAATAAGAGAAACATTTAGTATTCTCCCCCGAAATTTTGACGAATCAGCAAGATGGAGAAATTTCATAATAATATGTGTGTATATATATTGGATATATGAAAAATAATGAAGGACAATGAAGCAAACAAAAAAATGAAAATAAAGAAAGAAAATAACAAAAGAAATAAAATAATATATACATGAGATCATTTGAAAGAAAAAGGGTTTTATAATGATATTAATCCTATATAGAGATCAACTAATAAAAATGAGGTTTATCAAATGTTTTAGTGAAAAGATCAGTTTTTTGATTTTTAGTATCAATGGGAATAATATCAATAAAACCCTTCTCCTTAGAATCACGAATTGCATGGATATGCGTCTCGATGTGCTTGGTTCGCGAGTGATGGCTAGGATTCTTTGCGATGCCAATGGCTGCTTCGTTGTCACAGAACAACGACGTATAGAGAAAATTGATCCCGTAGTCAATCATCTGATGTTGTATCTAGAGCACTTGTGAGCAACAACTTGAAGCAACAATGTACTCTGCCTCCCCCGTAGAGAGAGAGAGAGAGAGAATAGTCTGTTTCTTGCTATACCATGATACGAGACAATTTCCTAAGTACTAACAACATCCAGTAACCAATTTTCTATTTAACGTGCAACCATTAGAATCACTATCAGAATAAGCATGTAAGTCAAAATTTCCACCATAAGGATACCAAAGCCCTAAGCGAGAGGAGCTTTTAAGATAACAAAAGATTCATTTTACAGCCTTTTCATGAGACTCCTTCGGGGCAGATTGGCATCGAGCACAGTATATTACAACAAAGGTTAAGTCAGGGCGACTCGCTGTAAGATACATAAGGGAACCGATCATAGATATGTGTAGATGAGGATCAACGGGTTTCCAAATTTTCATCGGAGGTGAGGCAAGTTTGAGCAGTGATAGGAGCGAATCAGGAGAAGCATTATCCATCTTAAATTTCATTAGAATGTATTTAATATACTTCTCATGATGAATGAGAATTCCCTCTGGTATTTGTTCAACCTGCAACCCAAGGAAAAAACACATCTCCCCCATCATGCTCATTTCAAAGCGACCATGCATGACTTCCTCAAACTCTCGACACAGCTTTGGATTAGTGGAGCCAAAGATAATATCATCTACATAGACTTGTACAATCAACATCTCACTATCCACTTCTTTCTTGAATAACGCCATATCAATGGTGCCACGAGAGAAACCATTGCATAAAAGATATTGTGTTAAAGTCTCGTACCAGATTCAAGGAGCTTGATGAAGACCATAAAGGGACTTATCAAACTTGTAGACTTTGTCAGGAAAGTTGGGATCCTCAAATCCTGGTGGTTGACACATGTATATCTATTCATCAATGTCTCCATAAAGAAATGCAAATTTAACATCCATCTGATAGACTTTGAACTGCTTATGTGCGGCAATGAGCCAGTAAGATCCGAATAGCTTCAAGACAGGCTACAAGAGCAAAGACTTCTATGTAATCTATCCCTTCTTCTTGTGCAAAGCCCTGAACCACCAATCTGGACTTATTTCTTACCACAATGCCACGGGCTCCAGGTTTGCTCTTGAACACCCATTTCGTGCCAATTAGGCATTTGTTTGGTAGGAGATCGACCAAGGTCCACACCTTGAGCTTTCTGAATTGTTGCAGCTCCAATTTCATCAACTCAACCTAGCAAGGATCCAGAAGAGTTGCATGAACATTCTTCGCAATGATTTAGGATATAAAACAGGAAAATAGACATACATTAATCAAGCTAGATTGACTCCGTGTCTGAACTCCATCTATGATGGATCCTATAATGTTATCATGGGGATGGTCTTTCAGTGTTTTGAAATCAGTATTTAAAGGCAGGCTATTTGAAGTAGGTTGGCTGATGGGTTGTTGATGGTTTGATGATGGAGATGAAGATGGTTGAGAAAAATCAATTGGTGATGTAGATGGGACATATGGAGATGAGATAGATGTAGGTGATGAGGGAAGAGATAAAGAAATAGGTAGAGGTGGAATGTCAAAGGATGATAAGGAAGAAGCAATGCCAACTGATGTAGCATTGGTAGGTGATGAACATGGAGGGTTTAATGAATAGGAGGTGCGATAGGTAAAGGATCTGGAGGAATAATGTTTGTTTGGACATTGGAGATTGACATATCATCATTAAAAAATGGAAGATTAAACGAGTTGAAAACTGTATTGGAGTCAAAGAACCATGCTGAATCTGATCGGACATCAGAGGAATTAGATTCTTGCCAATCAACATAAAAGGACTATTGCATAATACGGGTTCTCTTGTTATACACCCGATAAGCTTTCTGAGAGGAGGAGTAACCAACAAAGTAGCATTCATCTCACATAGCACCGAATTTCGTCTTTTGTGCCTGTGTATTTAGGAGAGTACACGAGCAACCAAATGGCCGGAAAAAATCAATCAAAGGTTTCCTCCTATGAAACAGTTCATAAGGAGTCTTCATTTTGTCTTTGACAATCAACACCCTGTTAAGCACATATGAAGCACAATTTATAGCCTCTGCCCAAAAGATGATGGGTAAAAAGGACTCAATCAGCATTATACGCGCAACTTCAATGAGGGTGCGATTCTTTCTTTCAGCAACACCGTTCTGCTGAGGTGTTATCGTGGCACTTAATTGTCTCAAAATACCTTTACCAACACAGACGAAATCAAAAATATGATTTCTGAATTCGGTACCATTGTCACTTCAAATTGATATAAACTTCCTCTTGCTTATCATCTTAATAGTAAGTATTAACTTCTGTAGCTCCTTAATAGCCTCTCCTTTATAGGGGAGAGTATAACAACCTGTTAACTTACTCACTATTGGAAATTTTCTCATCATATTTCTTCAGCGTGCTGGAAACTATCAGAAAACGGTTGGTAAGATCAGTGAGACTCTCGTTCTTGTATCCTACAAAGGAGTTAAACTCCTTCTCAGCTTGTATACCCTTGTCTTTTACCAACTCATCATTTCCATCATAGAACTCACATAGCACATTGAAGAGAGACTTTGCATTCTTGTGTTCAGCAAGCTGATTGTAGATGTCTGGTGTGAGACATAGAGTTAATGCTCCAAAAGCTTTCTGGTGTCTATCAATCAGTTTAAGATCCTTTTCTTTGAACGTAGCTGGGTCCTTGTTTTGAGACACGACATCACTAACATTGACGGATGGTATGTGTGGACCAGAGATGATTGATTTCCATTGATTGTGATCGGTGTAGAAGAAAAAAGCTTTAAGACATCTTTTCCAATATTCAAAGTTGTCTCCGTTTATGAGTCTCGGGGGTCTGTTGGGAGCTACACTTTCTAAATCTGCAAGTGTGAGAGTAGTTATCTTGGACATGCTAGTTTCGCAGGAATGAATGGCAATTTCGCTGAATTCGGCTAGTTTCGCCGGAATGAGCTAGTTTCGTAGAGATAACTGTAGTTTTGCAGGATAAATTCGCTGGTAAATTCTGCACTACTTTCACTAGCCAAAGGCTTGAAAATGCTTACTTTCACCAACAATTTCACACAAAATAAGCTTGAACTTTCGTTCAGAGGTAATTTCGACAGTAGTTTCACTTGGAAAATGAACACAAGCACTGTTGATAAAGGTGCCATACGGGCATGTAAAGGTCATTTTTCCTGATCCTCCATGGCAATGGATCTGGAAATAGCCTGAAAAGCCATCAAGGAAATAGTAAAACTGTTACCCTGACAAATGCTCCAACATCTTATCGATAAAGGGAAGCAGAAAATGGTCTTTTCTTATGGAATCATTCAAGTTGCGATAGTCAATGCAAACTCACCACCCGGTGACCATCCTCATCGAAATCAACTCGTTCTTCTTATTAGTCACCACTGTAATCCTCTTTTCATAGGAACAACCTACACGAGACTCACCACCTTCAAGTCAGAGATAGGGTAGATCAATCCTGCATCTAATAACTTCTTTCTTTACTACCTCTTGAATGTTAGGATTTTATCTCCTTTGACTATTTAACATGCTTATACTCATCTTACAAGGCATAAAAATAAATACAAGAACCTGAGATACTTTATACTACATCTTATAGCCGACTATACTTTGAAAGCTAGCTCGAAACACTAATCTAGACAACAAGATCAATGTACAGTCAAAAGGCAGATTGCCTTTTGACTTGTGACTATGACATGCCATAGCTCATATCCTAATATATTACAAAAAGGATAAAATATACAAAGTAGAAAGGTACAGACCACATACTATAATCTATAGTTTATAAAAGTATGGACCTTTTCACCAACTTGTATAAGTTGGTGAGTTTCTAGAGTGATAGAGGAAAGTTGGTCAACTTTTGTCAAAAAGTGACCAGAGAAAGTATATCTTCTCTGTCTTTGGAAGAAATCAGTCTTTAGTCTTTTGGCTTTAGAAGACTTTGTCTTTGAAGTTTTGGATACTTCATCTATGGCTTCGGAAGATTTGGTCTTTGGCTTCGGAAGATTTTACACTTTGAATATTTTCTTTGAGTTGTGTAAATCTTCCAAAGTAACTCTACTATTTACTTCATGCATACATGTTGAAAGCTCTTTGGTTACTTTGATTACATAAGCCATTAAGTATAAACCTTACAAACTCGCCTTGGCTGATGGTACCAAAACAAATAAGGTTACATAGATATTAACAGTCCTCATTAGGATGAAGACCAGTTCATTCTTCATCATTTGGTTAGGATCCCTTATACTCTCATAGTACCTTTTCAAGTCATAGAGATCATTCTTTTTTATTGGACTTGGTTGGGCAACATCTTTTTGAGCTACCTTAGGATGCTTTAACTCATCTTGAGGTGTGGAGGTAGATGCCTTGAAATTCTTCTTCTTCTTCTTCTTACTATCCATCTTCATGGCCATCCTTTTCCTCCTTTCTATAGACTTTAAATGAGAAGATTAGCCTTTAGCACTAGGTTATTCTTGTGTTTCTTTCTTAGTTTGGTCCTTTTCCCTCATAGGTTCAAAAGGAGAGGGATCAGGACCCTGTTGTGGTTCAGAAGATGGAGTTAGCTATGGTCCAGCATTAGGTCCAGGATGTGTTGTCTCTTAGGGTTCAACCTTGACCTCAACTTTAGGAGGAGCTTGACTTAGTGGAGAATGCAAGTCAACAAGCTCCCCCTTTTAATCTTTTACTTGATCACTCTAATGTGTTCATCCATAGTGGATAGAGACAATGGACCAAGCCTCCTTTCGGAGAATCCATATAGCTTCAAGAAGCTCATCATCCTTTGCCTATCAACAGACTTCTTTTGACTCTTTTGGATGATGGCACTTGACCTTGTAGCTTCTTCCCTCATCTTCCTCTTAGTAGTTTTTTGTTCTTTTATCACTTGTTGTTCAAGCTGCTTGAGGTACTCAAATTCTATGTATTCATAGGATAAGGGAAGAAGTGTAGATGCCTAATGGAGGCATGTGGCATTCAGGTAGCTGATTATGTTTCCTCTGTTTGCTTCCTTGTCTACCTCAGGTTGTTTAGTTACCACATCCTCTGTCTTATGACTTTCTTGAACTTGGGAGAGGGTAGGAGCATGCTTGTATAGTCTTTTCTTTCTCCTTTTTTCCTTGATTTTGAGAAGCAACTCTGCATCCTCTACCTCCTTCCTATCATTTCACAACTTAGTGTCAACCAATTCATTAATCTCCTTTAAGGGAAGAGAGGTAAGTTCATCTATGTTGTATTTCCTTGTCTCTAAGTAGTTTAATTTGGCTACCCTTAACTCATTATCTTGAGTTTTTGGCCTGGGGGAAGGAATACGAGTTTAATTTGGTTGCCCTCAGTTTATTAAGCTCTTCTAAGGGTAGAGAGATGAGTTCATATATGTGACCCTACCCATTCCAATAATATAACCGCCTACATCTCCTCCAAAAGCAATTGACCCTCCATCAATTTTCTCAAAGTTTTAAAGCAATAAGTGAAGATCAAGTACACTTTAGATTAGATTTTGTTTATATTACTTTGTAATAGGTTTAATGTTAGTTTACTTTTATATGTTGTTTATTTTGCTTAGTTTTGTGGTCCAGCGAAACTATGAGCAAAACTATAGTTTCTCTCATAGTCAGCCGTTTTAGTTCACCTGACGAAACTGTTGTTTTAGTTCAGCCAGAGTAATGTATGGATCATTGATAGTAAGCAGTTAATTCACAGAAATATCATTGTGCTTTGTTATTATTGGATGTATTGATTGTCATTATTCTTACTTTGATCATTTGTGATTGTTATTAATCTTCTTCATCTTAGTTATCTATTGTGTGTATTTGATATTGAACGATTCAACATCTCATTTGTACTGCAAATCGATCAAATGGACCAACAATGAGTCATTGCCTGCCAAGTGCTTGGAACAACAACTATCAATGATCCATACATTACTCTTAGTATTTAGTTGTTCCCTCCTAAAAAGAGATGGTTTTTTACATTTGGAAACTCAAGCCTCACTAGTCTTGGGCTTGTCAAAGTAGACTAAAGACAATGCAATAGTGATTGATTCTATGTTTAGACTTTGAGTATCATTTGCTATTGTTGATGAAGAACTACCAGTAATATGGTCTTCCTTTGTCTTCCACATCATCTTTGGAAGAATAGACTTGACCTTCAACACTTTAGAAGTTTTAACAACTTCAGAAGTTTTGGAGACTAGACCTTGGGAAGATCTTGCTTTCACTGCAAGAAACTTAATACTTCAGAAGCATTCCTTTCTTCCGAGACCAAGATTGCTTCCAAAGGCAAGTTTTCACTTGTCTTTTATTCCACTTTGAAGCTTCCAAAAGGAAGAGTGTTAAGCCACTGGATCGGTAGATATCCGAGCATGTTCTTGACGGAAGGAAACAAAATCAAAACCAAGAGACAAACAATAAACACGATCTATAATAAAATGGTTTCATAAAACCTAATGATTACAAGATCATTACAACATAATATTCACGACTCTTGGTAAGGGGAGATCGAGCATGATCTCCCCTCTCATTCGGCAGCACCTAGGCCCCGGGCAGACTCCTCTCAAAACCCTTAATCTCTCTACACATTGAAACTGGTATATATAGGCCTTGGCCCATATTAGATGCGATTGGGACCATTCGTGCGATTGGACCATGCGTATGGTTCAATCGTACGACTGGACCATGCGTATGGTTCAATTGTACGACTGGACCATACTTATGGTTCAGTCTTACGAATGTCCCAATTGCATCTCTCAGTCGCACGGCTGGTCCATTAGCATGGCTCAGTCGTACGACTGAGTCTCACTCGCATATGCTCCTACGAATGACCCAGTTTCATGTGTGTACAACATATTTGGTGTATTACATTAAGCCTAGACTATTCGACAAACGATGGACAAACTATATATGATAATATATGCTCCAACAAATTCTCCCTTGGACGTTGCTTGCGATTAGTAGGTAACACCTCTTACAATCTTCAGTTAATCTTTGCTCTGGTTACCAATAGAATCAAACGAAAACCATATTAGCCAACATTTCCGATCCGTCAAGTTGCTACAATATCCCTGAAAATGAATTTAGGCACAATAGCTTTCGTTTACTTTGCAGAACACCATCATAGCAGCAAGATTCCCCATATGACTGATTTTTCCAGATAATGACATGAACAGTTTTCCATTACTTCAATCTTCACACAGGCTAACCTGATTAACATCAACACTTGCAGAAATTCCCCGTCAAATTTAGCATATCCCAATATATATACATTGTGCTCTCCTCGCGTCTTCATACGGTGTATTGGGCAAAAGGTAGAGGGTTCAATCCACAGCTGCCAATCTCAAACAAATCAGCATGCACTCAGATTCATCATCAGAAACCAGCTCACAT
>BJCM01086552.1:0-11404 GCA_018326385.1 Flaveria bidentis
GAGCAAAACCGAGCAAAACCGAGCGAAACCGAGCGCTCGGTTTTAAAACCGAACCGAGTTCGAGCATGAAGTTTGCGCTCGAATTTGTAAATTCGAACCGAACCTAGCCGCTCGGTTTAAAACCGAACCGAGTTCGAGCGGAGCTGCGTTCGGTTCGGTTCGATTCGTGAATAGCCCTATTCAGATGTCAATGATTTGGTTGTTTAAAAAATATATTATGATATTGTTGAAATGAAACATGTGGTAATCAACTACTTCAGAATGATAATTGTTTTGCTTAAAATATAATAAAGATTTTTATGTTTATCAAATATAAAAATAACTGCAATATGATTATCAAATATAAAAATAAGAATATGTTAATGTTGTTTAGCTTATGATCAATGTTTTTATAATCAGACTATTTTGTTGGACCAACGGTCTCATATATCATTAACATAGTCTGGTGCATGTGAATCGTTTTGTTTTAGGCGGATTTATATTCATGAGTTCTATTTGATAGATATTGTGTTTCGAGTCAAATTAGGATCATGTTAAAACGTATCCTATTAGCTAAACTAAACAGTTAGGGACAATCAGAACTACAACTTATTGCTTTGAAACTAGTGATCATAGTCCTTAAAAGCAATTTCACCTCATTGTTTAATAGAACAATATTCTTGGGGTTTGTGGTGAACTGACTTCCTATGATACAACGAAACAACAGGTAGTATTTCTTATTGACGTTGCACGGGTGGTGATAAGTTGATTAATTTACTGAGTAATCTGGCTTAAGAGAAACAAGTTTTCATGTCTACGTGTGTACGTAAAGGTTTTTTTGGGTTATCATTATATGTAAGTATCTTCGTGAACTTTCAAATGGTTATCACGACACACTATCAAATGGTCACATGTAAGAAAGAGTTATTGAAAACCACCAAAAACCACACAACTATGTCTTATAAGAACTAGGACACCAAAAAATCAAATCCATGTTTTGTTTTCTATTTCATGTAAGACTTAAATCCTTAAAAACACATTTATTTTTGTCAGATTTGATAAAAATAATCAAAACCTTTTCTTTTTATTATTACTTATTACGCTCTACTGTCATATCAATAATATCATTTTTCAAGTAAATCCTTTGACGGGTACAATGAAAATTAAACCTTTTCTAAAATAAATGCATATTCTCTAATCTCACTAAAACACTATGAGATCTTGAGAGCACTAAAATCTCTTCAAAATCTTTTGATTTTCTGTCACTAAAAGTCTAAAATCATATGACTAAGCATATATATCCTTTTATAAATTATAACTAAATGATTGTAAGGACACATGTTTGATCTTATGTCAAATCAACAACTAATTGATTATATTCATGAATATTTAATTAATCATTAATTAATTTTATAGTATAAAATATTGATTGCGTAAACAAATAAAATCCAACTCCGGAGTCTAGAATACACGAATAGAGAATTATCATCGAACGATCAAAACAAACACAGGACTTTATCCATCTGGATTAAGATAACTAATCAAGATAAACATTCTTTAATAATACAATATAATATATTTCTTATTTCTCTCTTAATGTATATGCTTTCTCTCTGCCATTTATATCACAACTATAAATTAAAAGCGTAACTTTGGATGATAGTAACAAAGTTTTAAAAGTATCAATTAGATCATTCAATTTAAAAAATGCTTTAATTAAATCACTCAGCTTTTATGTTTAATTTTGATATGTTTTTAGCATGTTTTTCTTTTTGTCTCAGTTAGGATATATTTTTACTTTTTTTATGCTGGTGCGAAGTGATAACATAAATTTTAGGTATTTTAATTTTTTATTTTAACTAACATGTTTTTTTAAAATTTTTTATTATAATTACATATATTGAAAATACCAACCCCGCATCTTCTTCTTAATTTCTTTTTTGACTTAAAAAATTCCGATGATAACTCGATTTGATGGTATAGTGATCAGATTTTAGCAAAATATGTATGGTTGACCTAATTAGAACAATTTTAAAAATTCTAACAACTTATATAATAAATGGTACCTTTGATTTCTTCTTTTTATTTCAAATTAATACTAATAGTTAATCATAGTTACAAACCAAATATAACCTAACTTGTTGGGGAACTTATTTGCCTCAAAAAGAAAATAATTACATTCATACCTACATCATATCTTCTATATAGAACTCCTATTACATTCACACCTACATCATATCTTCTCTATAGAACTCCTCTCTTGTATATACATACACTTATTTGTGTACACTACTCACAATCCAGTATTAGCAACTGATATATAGATAGAAAATAGGTCCCTTTGGCGAGAGAGAGTCGTGCTGACTTTTCAGGTTCTGGATTGTCACATCAACGTTACATCAAAATTTTTATTTTTCTTAGTTTTTTTAGTTTTGTCTTGTTTAGATTTTCTTAGTTTTGTCTTGTTTTGCGGGGAGTCATCCCATTTTTTCTCGGTTTTTCCATTTAACTCACACATAATCCAAAAAAGAAGAATTAAAGGAACAGTGAAGCACAATGAACATTTACCTGGATTAATTAAATTTAATAAAAAAACACTTGCATAGTAGTGTATATATTAGATATATGTCTGTGTGAAATATGAAATTATTTTAACATAAATAAACAAACACTTGCATAGTAAAAATTCATAATATTTAAAAAAATAAAATATTAACACCTCTAGATTTATGAATTAATTAAATTTAATTATAAATAATATATTAAAAAAAGTTATTGATCAATCAAAGTTATCAATCATTTAATTTTTAATTTAAATCAAAAGAAATAAGGAAACATTTAAATCAAATTTTCATTCTATCCACCATTGCTCAATATTTACCAATCGCCCAAGCTTCCATAGTAACTTCGTAATCTGTTATTTCTATTAGTGGCAGTATTATATCAATAAGACGAACTTGATTCACTACCCAAGCATTTGAATGTTCATTTGCTTGAGAGATTATATAGATGTCATAAAAATATTAGACAAATGCTCACTTGAAAATAATTGATATATGAAGTTGGATCATACGAGGACAAAATAAAGAATGAATTGACATCCGAAATGACCGAGGATGAAGCAGTATATGATTATTACCTTTGCAATAACTCAGGTTTGAGGGACGAAGAATAAAAACATCAAAATACGCAATGAATGGACGACTACGTTAAATGTTTATTTTTTAAAAACTAAAAATATAATTTTTGGTCGTTTTTTTGTAATGTTTCTTTGTTTTATATTTTATGTATTTCCCTTTGATTTTTAAGAGATAAATATTTAGATGTTTATCTTAGTTAATTTGTAATGATTTAAAAAATTTTAAAACTGAACCGGTTTGGGCCCAAACCGTTTCTCAAACCGATCCAAATCAGTTTATAGAGGGTCAGATTTCCCAGACCTAAAACCGGTTTGCAACCCGAATCGTTAGAGATCAAACCGGTTTTGACCAACATTTACCAAACTAGTTTAAGTTTGAAACCGAAACCAGTTTCTAAAAAACAGACTTGAACATCACTAGTCACCTCACAAAAGACTCAAACAAAGTACAATTAAACCTGTTGCATCGGTGTTAGAATGGATTAATCCTATAGTTGGAACTATTATCCAGTGATAAACAATTCTTACTAACTAAAAAATCCGATTTTAAAAGAACAATACAAAATTGAAAATACAGTACAAAAAATCTGTGTCAACAATTACATTGCAAAAAGATGTCGCGATAACACAACTAATTAGGATTAGTTTACACGGTTTTGGGCTGATAAGTCAATGGTGTTGTAGTGATGCATCACATCATTGAAAAGAAAATAAAGTAGGTGTTTTCGTTCATCTACATCTAATTTACCCTTACCAAATCAAGTGTCTCACCCACTTTGTAATTACACAAATCAAACTAATAATCATTTTTTATACAAAAAAAAAGGTTATTGTGAATGTTGCAAACATTAAGAGACGATTGTTATTCTCATGTTTAGGTATCTTGAAATTTGAAAGCCTTTACACAAAAGATATTCTTTTATCATGATTTTTTTATAACAACAAACATTAAAATCATAAAAAGATTACATAATAAACGAGTTGAAGCCTTAACCTTCATTAGCCTTCGGTGATCCAGCCACCAGCTACATCATTCGACCAGTCATCGACTTTAGCTTACACGACGGCATAGGGTAATTCCATCACCCACCGGAAGCTGACAGATCTCCACTCTCGGATCAACAGCCAATGCCTTGTTGAGTTCTAACACAAAGTCTCTGTAATACCGAACGTATTTCCTTAGTGGCGCATCTGGTGGGGCCACCAACGATCCGTTCCAGAGAGTGTTGTCGTACCCGATCACTCCTCCAATCTTCACAAGATCGATTAATCTTTTGTGGTAGTTAAGATAATTGTCTTTATCAGCATCCACGAATATAAAATCAAAACTTCCATGGAATTTTTTCTGCAAGTAAAAAAAATCAAGATTTTTTTTAATATATATAAACTATGGGTCACAATCATGACCTGTTTTTTTAAAAAATGAGTTGATTCGGTAAAGGGAATTTATATACAGGTTCATTTAGTTAACTAAAATTATACAATGGGTCAATCTGAGTCGACTCAACGGGTCATTTTTTTAAAAAACTGCTAATTTATAACAGATTCAAAAGGGTTAGCATATGCTTACATCTTCGATCATTTGATCAAGAACAGGAAGTGCAGGACCCTCTCTAAAGTCGATCTTGTGAGCAACACCAGCCTTCTCAATGATCGGAAGACCGATTTCATAATTCTCACGGTTGATATCCAAAGCCAATATCTAAACAAAAGTAAAATTTTCAATATTTTTTTAACCCCTCAAGGTTTTAATTTAATGATAATTAAACACATCAAAATCACAATATTAATCACCTTTCCATCATCAGGCAAAGCTAGAGCTGTCGACAAAAGCGAATAACCAGTGTACACACCGATCTCCATGGTGTTCTTTGCATTGATAAGTTTCAAAAGCAAATTCAAAAACTGCCCTTCATCGGCCGATGTCGTCATCAAGTTCCTGTAATTATATACCATAAACAAACAAGATCATCAACTTCATGATCAACATCAAGAAAATCATCAAAATTTCAATGAAAGTTAATGAATTTCATCACAAAAATCAATCTTTAAGTGCTTGAATTCATGCATAAGTTTGCTAACTTACCAAGGGTGTTTAGCAGTAACCTCACGTAGCTCTTTCATGGGTGCAGGTTCTCTAGGATAGACACTGGTTTCAAGAATGTATTGGTAAAGTGCATCGCTTTGAAGAAGACTCTTGTGGCCAACTTCTTGGTGTTTCGCCGGTTGACTAACGCCGCTGTCGTTGACCGCCGCCATGTGATCGGATTGTAAGGTGAATTGAGAGTAACAAACAAAGTGGTTTTGAAGATACAATTGAAGTGGTGGTGAGCCTGAAATGAAAACAGAATGAGAAGGGTATATATAAGGGTTAGAGAAGGGTTGGTTGGTGAAGTGGGAGGGACTTTGGTTTTTTGGGTTTAGTGGTTGGCAAGGAGTTGGTGACACAACTTTGTTTTCATTTTATTATCTTTAAATATTTATATATTAGTTTTAGTAAAATCGTGTTGAAAAAAATAAAATATCATAAAACGTTATTTTAAGATAAAACATAATTGAAATCATATATAAGTATAGACTATAATTAATAAATACGGTTTTAAAAAATGTACAATTTTTAAAACTTATTATAACTCCCAATTTTATTTAATTTTTGTATATATAAAAATTACTTACAAACATCAATTTTAAAGAATTTTATATTTTTAAAAAGATTTGATGTTTTAGAAGTAAATTATATTTTACAAAAATTTATTTACTTAGAAAAATAATTAATACAAATATATTTTGTTTAATTATTATCAGTAATTAATTAATGAGATATTTAATAGGAGATAGAAGAAGGAGAATTTTGATGAGATGAAATGTGGTTATGACACATGTCCATCATAGTTACACTTTTATTAAAATAAAAAGATAAGAAGATAAGAAAATTCTCTTTTATTTAAGTGATCTTAGAATTAGAGAGTGCTAAAAACTAGTCGAGTCGACCCAAGCCATTGCTGAGTTGAACATGATTGGGTTTGGGCTTGAGGTTGAATGAGTTAGTTTGGTTTGATTCGTTTAGTATAACGAGGTAACATGTTGAGCTTAAGATCGGTTCGTAGAATTGCTTGAGCCAATTGTAGCTCATGGAGCTAGCTTATTTGTTTTACTAAAGTTTTGATTTTGTTCCCTCTACAAATATGAAAAAATATATATATATATTTTTAACATACACATAAATACAAAATGTATGCGGTTAAAAAGAGTATATAGTACAAAATTTAAGATCTATGGCTAGGAAATTTTGGATTATAAAATATATTTCAAGTTTGTGTTATAAATTTTATATATTAATATTTCGATTTTAATTTAAACAAGTCAACGGACAAGCTGACCTTAGCTTGGGCTCGATTCTATTTGTTTATAAATCACTCTGAATTTAGGCATGCTTTTTTTAGTAAATTTCGAGTGAAATACGAACTTTTTGAACGATACGTCTAATATGATACTTATTTTATATTTAAATTTGTGATTTACATTTATTATCAATATTATGTACATCATTTCATAATGAAGCAAATTCCAACATGTGTATGTCGTGAAGAAACAAGTAATATTAATATCAAGTTGCATATTAATGATTAAATTGGTACTTTTTAAAAACGGAGTCCTTCTTTTACTAATGTTGCTTGTATATTTTTCTTTTTATTTTTATAAATTTAGACATAAGTCGTATGAAGACTGAGGTGTGTAATTTTCAATATTAATATATTAAGAGGAATAATATTTATTTGATAAAATGGGTTGTGGTTGGTAAAGTGCATAAAAATCAGATAAATAGGTTTGGGGTTGGTGAAGGGCATGAAAAAAGTAAGATAAAACTAAAATCATTATTTATTTAGAAAATGCCAGCGGGACCCATTCACCTACTTTCATGCTTGGTCCAAGATGTGACTTTCACCTAATAATCTCGATTACACTAAGTTTTATAATTTTAAAGAAAATATTAAAAATATTACAAAAGGCTGTTAGTATACATTTTTCTTTATATTTTAGAATGATAAATATACCTTTCTCTTAAATTACACTACATATACATGTATATTATACTTGTGAAGATTAAAACATAAACTTTATTTATAATAATACTTATAGAGGCAAAGTCTTTATCACTTGTTACCAATCCTAAATTTCTTTTAAAAATAGGTGATATTTTGAAGTTTGTGTATGGGAGTTTTGGGCACACATATAGTACATTGGGCATCCAATAATTTCAATTATTTTTTTAAAGAGTAGTTTTTTATTCCTTTTATTTGAAAACCTTATTGATAGACTTAGGATATCAAGTTGGTCAAATTGTTCCATTAGTCAAAGGATGCTCGCAAGATCTGCACCTCGCTATCTAGCTACGTGTTAATATGTGTCATTTACTCTTGGTGTGTTCAAAGCACGAACTAGTAGTTCAAAACAAGTACAATATTTAGTATACCCTTATGTATGAATGCCGTAATATGTTATTGGAAGTTGTCTTTTTGCATTTCCAGACTAAGCATAAGCAATGTGTATGCTTATCGGCCTTCTATGGTTGTAGATTTGTAGTGTTTGATCCATATCGTTTCCTACTTTATGTGTTTTCATCATATTTTGAATGTTCGTGTGACAGCTTATTCAAATTCCACAATGTTCTAATTTTTTTACATGACAAAAGCTGAGATAAGAAATATCTCGCCTCAGATATCATTGACTTGTTTTAGATGTATTTGTTGTGAATGAGAGAGAAAATCCAAAGTTAAACATGATTGGATATGAGTAATCCAAGATGGGTAACATTCTAAAAAGCATCCATTCAATCAACTAAAAACAAATCTATGTGCTCCTACAGAGCAAAACAAACAAAATTGGTTAGTATGAAAGCTTAGATTGATGTTGATAATGGCATGAGAATCCACTCATATTTTGTTTTGTTTACAAGGTTGAGACAAATGTCATCGAGGGAAATGGCTAGTCTCATTGTGATGTTTGTGACACCTTAAGCAAAATCCAAATCATTCAATTTTGTCTACACGAGAGATACAAGACTATAAATGTACTGTAACACCCGGCCCCTCACATCAACAATATTATCCGCTTTGCCCACGAGCAGCTCACGGTTTTGCTTTTGGTTGTCCAAGTGAAATCTTCCTAGGGAGGTCACTCATCCTTGAATTACTCTCATCTGAGCACGCTTAACTGTGAAGTTCTCCTCTCATCCACAACCATACGCCCAAAACGTGTTGTTGATATTAGAGGTCAGACATTCCTTATGAACCAGGAATCTCTCTTGTCCATGACCGATGTGGGATGCGCCTAGGATGTTACAAACACCCCCCCCCCTTTTGGACTCATCGTCCTCGATAAGGTTTGCCCCACCATCCCATCTATGGATGTGAGATTGGCCTAAGGTGTCACTCTGAACACCTCGGGGACTCACCATCCTGATGAAGTTTGCCCCACCATCTCGAACGGCACAAAAATGACTCTGATACTATTCTGTAACACCCGAACCCTCATACCAACAATATTATCTGCTTTGCCCACGAGGAGCTCACGGATTTGCTTTTGGTTACCCGGGTGAAAAATTTCCAGGGAGGTCACCCATCCCTGGATTGCTCCCACATGAGCACGTTTAAATATGGAGTTCTCCTCTCATCCATAGCCAATACGCCTAAACGCGTCGTTGATGTTCAAGGCAGGACAACCAGGTATCTCTCTTGTCCACGGCCGATATGGGATTTATATAGGGTGTCACAATCACCCTTCTTTGGACTCATTGTCCTCGATGAGCCCGAGTAGTCACCATCCTTGGTGAGGTATATCCCACATCCCGAATGATATAGGAGTGGCTCTAATACCATTTTGTAACACCCGACCCCTCACACCAACAATATTGTCCGTTTTGCCCAAGAAAAGCTTATAGATTTGCTTTTGGTTGCCCGAGTGAAAACTTCACAGGGAGGTCACCCATCCCTGGATTGCTCCCACCTGAGCATGTTTAACTGTGAAAGTCTCCTCTCATCCACAACCAATATGCCCAAAACGCGTTGTTGATATTAAAGGACAGTCATTCCTTATGAACCAGGAATCTCTCCTGTCCACGACCAATGTAGGATTCACCTAGGACGTTGCATGTACCATATCAAAAGATCATCAATGCATTTAAAGACATTGGTTGTAAATAAGAGGAACACTCCACTATTGAAAAGAATTTGTGAACTTATTGGTTAAAGTGAACGACATTGATTAGTATGAGAAGTCAAATGTTACAAATCTTTGAACTACAAGGTTTAGAGGAATTCCACTTTTTGTTACGTTTTGGTTACAAGAAACATATTGAGTACAAATGGTACCCATAGCCAAGGTAAGATGTTAAAAAAACAAAGAAAAAAAGATGAAGCCTTGTTTGATGATATGATATGTGATCTAATGTAAGGGATCCACTTATGCTAAGTTCTTGGTGAGGTTTTTCAAGGCACCAAACGTTCACGTAGGTTGATCTTGTTAGGGTCCTAGTGATCGTACCATTTGAAGGACATTGAGTATTACTTTAATGTAAGAGAATATCAGAGTTCGGGCCAAGAAATAAAGCACAAACACAGAAGAAAAGGTTTAATCCCTAAATGCATCAATCCTTAATCGGTAAACACCACCCCTTTGAGAGAGTGTGATTTCACACTAATATTCCGAGCATGATCCGCTTCAAGTGTGTGAGAAAAATCTCTCTAGGATAATTGGGAGATTTCAAGAAAAGGATATTCTCTTAGTCAAGATCCTTATATAGTCCTAAGGCATTAGGGATTCTACAGATTTTGTTACCATGAACTACTATGGATTTTGTTAGCATGACCATCAAAGCTTGGACATGGTAGGATAGTCAACAAAAGTTACTTGCATTTGTGTTCATTCGTTTCTTAAATAAATGAACTTTCCGTCAAATGAATATTCACAAGTTTGTTTAGTAGATTTTATTTTCTAAAACTTAGTACTATTCATCTATTCACATTATATATCTCCTAATAGATTTGTTGGTGTTTTACCACGTGACATTTTTGTATTGGTACACAAAATTTTATTATACGTTTTTGGTCCTATATATTAATTTTTAGGTAATGGAACGCACCGGTTAAAAGTTAAAACTAATTAAAATATTAAATAAAACTTGGAATATATACGGCATTTCTACACAAGTGTGGATGTAGATGTTGTGTTGGTCAAAGTTGGAGGGACGCATTCTTTATTTGTGTTCCAGGTCACTTTGACTACGGTGATGAGTCAATATATGCAAAGTGGCCCCCTTCACACAAGTACTTGTTTTCGAGACCGGATCAGACCGGAGGGGTGCTGAACCGGGTCGCATCAACTCGTTTTGGAGGGGTTCGATCTGTCTGTTTGTCTTGAATTGATGGTCGGACAAGGTACAAACCGGGGGTCGAACCGGATTTTGTGTTTCTTTTTTTATTTTAAAAGGTAAAAACATGGTGTTGAACAACAAATTAGTGTGTTGGACATAAGATATTGTTAAGTTTTATATACAAATAAATTACTTATATTGAATTATATGTATAATTATATACATAATTATGATGTCATCATGTTCTTAAATCCGGTCCGACCACCAAACCAGTAAGAAGTCCAGTTCGACTTCCAATCTGATTCTGAAAACATTGTTGAAGTATATAATCACATGCATTTGTTTAGTTAACTTATTTCAAACCTTTAGAATTATGTACAATCGACTAAATTCTTTTATAACGTGACTAGTTATGTTATGCATTATTATTTTTCATATTGATGCACAATTAAAAAATATTTTTAAAACACATTAGGGGGTGTTTGGTTCGTGAAATTTGTTGGAATTAAAATTATAATAGGAATTTAATTTGGAATTAGAAAGAATTGCATTTAAAATTCAATATTTTTCAAAGGATTTGAAATTGAAGGAAATTGAAATCTATAACGGTAATTTAAATTTGAGATGCATTTATAGTCACAAAACACTTATAAAGGTATTGGAATTTATCACCCGTTGCAAATCGTCACCACTCAATGACAACCGATCATCACCGCTACATACCACCGACCGCTGCCGCTGACAATCGACCGCGACCACCAACCGCCCCCAACGACCGCGCTAGTTGCTAAAAACCAACTGTACCCCACCGCTACTCCAACCGATAACACCCATCGTCGAGAACCAAAAGTCTTCGGCGAGCACGTCTAAACCGACACGGTTCGGCAACGGCGGTCGATGACAGTCGATGGTTA
>BJCM01086553.1:7023-23561 GCA_018326385.1 Flaveria bidentis
GAGTACTATATAAGTCACTAATATATCTGCTCTTTTAATAATATGCTTGCCATAATAATAGGCACGACAGGCTTACCTTATTGGACACAAGGCTTTAGCTAAGGAACTAAGTGTAAAGGGACAACTGCACAACATGCAAATGAAGGCTGCTCATGGAAAAGCTCAAGAATCTATATATCGTCAGAGGTTAGTTTTGTTTCTGCTCTTTGAGGGTTGAGATAAGAAACTATATATTGAAAAACAAAATTAATAGTTCCAGCGTTCAAGTTTTGCGATATTTGTTTATAATTTTAAATTTAAAGATTGCCCATAAAGTGATAATTAAAGGTGATTGATGACATTACTTTACAAATGGGAATTAGTAGGGGCATTGAACCCCCATAAATCAAAGGCGATTGATGACATGACTGATTTATGGGGTTCAATGCCTAACATTAAAGGAATGCATCTAGTTAGTTTGAAGTTTCTTAGAATTATTATCAGGCACCAAATCTTTGTTCTATATATATTTTTGTGAGATAGGAGTCTATGGAGATGCAAATTAAATTTATTGGGCATTTGGGTTTCTAAAACAATATTTCACAACCAACATTACGACTTGATGAAATCTAAGCAGAATATCTGTCCCCAGGGAATTGCAGACCTAATTTAGAGGGCCCTCGGGAGATCTAAACTAGATGTGTCCAAATGGGCAGGTCGGGTGGAACAGGTAGCTGGTTGTAATAGGTAAATATTTTTTAGGGGTTGGATTGGATGATTCCGAGTCAGTTTTGTCCAAATTTTTTACATAATTAATTAATATGACTAGAATTTTTTCTATATATATAATTAGATATATAGGTTTTGTGACTTTCGACCTGTTTCCTTTTAAGTCAATCTCTTCTATTTTACTGGTTTTATCGCTTAGAGATTAAACATAACCTGAATTGACTCATTCATAACTAAATGAGTCTAAAATCAAAATTGCCACTTATATAAACTTTATGCACTTTGCCATTTAAATTTCGTTGCAATCATTTTACTTCTGGGACCCGTCTTGTTATATACTCATGCAGGAATCCTGTGAGTCCAAGTATGCAAGGGAATGGAAGAGGACAGGAGAGGTTAATAGACCTCCACGGGCTACATGTGACTGAAGCAATTCATGTCTTGAAGCGTGATCTCACAATGCTGAGAAATGTTGCCAGGTCAGCAGATCAGCGTCTGCAGGTGTACATATGTGTTGGAACGGGCCACCACACAAGGGGGAGCCGAACTCCAGCAAGACTGCCTGTTGCTGTTCAGAGATACCTGTTGGAGGAAGAGGGCCTTGACTATTCTGAGCCCCAGCCCGGGCTCCTTCGAGTTCAGTTATATTGAAGAAAATCAAACCAACCAGGTATATGAGCTCTTTTTGACACAATAATACAGAAAAAGAACAAAAAAGAAAAAAAAACTTTAACGCCATGAAAATCAAAATAGAACATGTAATATTGATTGTATATGGGAAGAGAGATTAGTCGGTAGCAGCCTGGAAAATCAAAAAAAGGAAGGGGAAAAACAGAAGGTAAAAAATCCGAAAAATGTATCTGTGTATCTTTAAGGTGTAAGCGTCCAACAGCAGAATTACTGTTTGATAGGCAGGATTCGTTCTTTTTTTTTGTCAACTGTACTGTTATTTTTTTTCACTTACAGAGTTTGCAGGTGTAATGTATGATGGATAGAATTGTTTTATATGATAGCTTTTGCAAATTATTGAATTCTTTTGCTTATGCCAAGTTATCGTTAGGTAAAAACAGTTTCAGTTATGCAGTCTATGTTACAACCCATACAGGCTACAGCTTGTTTGAAAACACTGAACAAACCCTTGAATATGAGATCTAGTAGCACTATATGGTTTCTGTTTGATAAGGGAGACGTGATTAAAAATTTTAACCTAGACAAGTGACATGACGTTTCTTTGCGTATCATCTTTTATGTGCTGCTGCTTTTTGTTCTCTAGGCGTCTTGCTGACCACCCTCTTAACCGTGTAGGGTATTGGCAATGATAGTTTTTTGGCTATATATATGTGTGTGTATCTGTTGAATATTTTAAAACAATACTTCTTCACGAGTCATATATAGTGTTTGGTCTTGATGCTTGCTTGAAGGTTTGTTAGAGATTCCATTTATACAATATCATACATGAAAGATAACATAGTAGAGATGGAAATTAATATCAAACGCTTTATTAGATTATCTGGAAATTGTTGTTTGTGATGTTTGGATTAACTACTCATGAGATTAGTATCATGTCTCACTTTATGAGCTATTGCCCTTTTAATAAATGTGTTGTACTTGTAAATCATCAACAGTTGGTTGTTGTAGGCACGTGTTTTACTTGTAAATTTTCCAAAATTTAATTGAGTGTATTTTTTATATTATATGGTATTATTATGAGTGATTTTAAATATATTTATTATATTATGTTGTATGATTGTAAGTGATTATGAGTGTAGGAGAGAGAAAATGTTAATGTTTTTTAATGTAATTATAAAAATAAAAACAAAAAAATTATACATGAATGGTTTTAGACATCCTTTCTGTAGTACAACATTTTCAATATGTCAGCTACATTACGAGAAATCGAGAATTACTGTTTTTCAAAAGTTTTGTTAATTGATTATATATAATTTCATGTATATAAAATATTGTTGAAGTGATCAGCAATACAATACATATAATGTAATTGTGATACAGTTGTGCAGGTATAGGAAGTAATTACATTACATAAAACTTCAATGTATACTAATTTTATTATAATCACACCTCCAACTTTAACTACTCTGGATGGACTCTTACAACATTTTATAAGAAGCATTTTGCTAAAAATAAAACGTTCCATCCAGGATGCTCAAGGCCAAGTGAATGAGATGAGATATACAAATTGTAGTATGATAAAGCACTAGAATTTATCATCTAATTTAATCTAACTTTACACTTATACGAATTTAAACTCACCATTTTTATGTGGTAAACATCTTACCACATTACCGCTAGACTCATTATGTGAGGTGATAATCCCTTTTATAAGAAAAGTACTTGGGGTGAATCTGGTTTCGGGTGCGGCCTAATATCCGGTTTGTGCAGCTCTAGTTTTATCTAATAGGCTTTCATTAGTGGACCAGATTTTTATGAGCTAAACTTCATTGAACTAAATCTTAAGTCTTAACGACTTAACCTCTTACAAAATTAGTTGAATGGGCCTAAGCTCAAATCATAGATACCATCTACATAGTTCTAGTCAATTGAAAACGCAAGGATATTAATATAGTGACTTTTATACCTTATGACATTTATTTATATTTAGAAAAAGTTTGGAATAAAAAGTTATGTTTTCATGGGAAGTGTATAAAGTGAGGATGTAATCATCAATTACACTTGCTTGATAATTATCATGCAGTGAGAAAATTATCATGTAATAGATTGGAATTATCATACAAGAATAATGTAATCAGTGGTGGAATTAACAAGCAAGAAGGAAGGATACGGCAAGGTGACAATGCAAACTTCGAGATCATCTGGGCCTAAATCAACTTGGTTGGTTTGGGCCTGGATAAGGCCGAGCCCAGAACTTGATATGCACACACAGGCACATGATACATATCTGTAATAATCCAAATTTGTTGTTAAATACATATTATATCTAGCAAAGCAGAACCCAAAATATTTAGTTTTGTAGACGGTGTGAGATCATAGTTCATTTGAGATTATCAAAATCCAAATACTTATTACTGAGTAGTATTCACACGTCTATCTAACACGAGAGAAGCACGTTAAGTACGTGATCTTGATTCTTATCAGATCAACAATGTCACAAGCGCTTTATGGAACAGAATGAGTTGTCATTAATGAATGTGTGCCTTAGAAAGCCCGTTTCCTGCAGTGACATTATGTGGCTTTACTCACCACTAAATGATAATATTATAAGAGAATAATCTATACCCTCTTGTAAATCATTTGTCTTAGGTACTTTCTAGATGTGATGTTTGTGGTGATCATCTGCTTATTCGTTGTCGGGTTCCTTGCAAAGTTTGGGAGTTGGTGTTTCAATGGTGTAAAGAAACTCAAGGTTATTCAAAAACCAACATCTTTTTGACCACATTATGGAAGCAAGAAACTCAAGGTTATTCAAAAACCAACACTCAGGAGCTTTTAAGCATTTTGTATGGGAAAACGTCAGATTTAGAATGGAGTTCTAGGTGTACTTTCTCATTTTAAATGCTCAAATCTTGTGATGTCTAGCTTCTTGATAGCTTTGTTTTTATTTAATTCGAATGACTGTTAAAAAAAGCAAAACAAAAACCAAACAACCCCTTACTTATATTTATATGTAAGTGTAATATTTGTTCTGTTTCCAATTTCACACACAATAATAAATTCTATATTTTTTTTATTGCCAATATGAAAGGATCCATGTCCACTTCATCTTTTCATCTCTAATAATCATTATCACTTTTCCCTTGCCCCTCTAGAATGACCATGTGGCAGTTTATCATGTTATTTACAAGTGATGAGCTTTTTCTACAAATGCCGGTACCAGTACCGTACCAACCTGTACTGACCGACCTTCATTAGTTAAATACAGTTCAGTACGGGTATACGTTCTTTTATGTTTTCAGTATTGATATTTTCAATGGTAATCAATACGATATTTGATTTGTTTTTTCGCTTGTTTTTGGTATCAGTACTTTTCAGTACGGTGCGGGTAACGATTTCATCCTATTCTTCAGCATTGGGCATGTCAGGTTTTGACTTTTGAGTGAGGCATCACGAGGAAGAATGAAAAGAACGAAGATGATCCTCATGCTTTTAATTATATTTAGTATATACATGTTTAAAGACTATTAGAATCAATATCAAACATGGCAATTCCAAAATATAATTTACGGTAGCTTAAAATCAAATTCAAGTGAAAAATTCAGATCAATTCTTATGTAAACCAACAAACCAAACTAACACTTTTCCAAATCAAAAGGTTAAAGACTATTTATGCTCAATTTATCATTCAATAAAATCATTCTAAACTCCTGATAATCTGATATCATACTTGATCCACATGATCACATAGAGATTTATTTTAAAATAAAAGTGATGGCAATGTGACAATGTCATTCTGGTGTTTTTGTTCCGATGTTTTTAGCTCTCTTTCTCTAGAGGTTTTTGACGTTTTTGAAATGCTAGTGGTTTTTTGATGTCATAACGAAATAAAAAGAAACATAGAAAAGCATATATATATATATATATATATATATATATACACACATACAGTGGAGGGACTAAAAGTGTCCATAAAGGACAAATCTTTGAAAAATTGGTGTAAAGGTGGGCATGGCCGCCCACCCTCTTTTCACATCACTCTTTCATTCGGTTTTTGAGAGAGAGAGAAAGGAAGAGAGCAGAACTTCGGTTTTGAAGAAGAAGGAATCGAGTTCAAGGTAAGAATTCATGGTTTTTAAGTGTTTATGTCGGATTTTATCCCAGTTATATGTTCATGTGCTTATGTGTTTGTGTATGTGCTTGGGTGTGTGTGTTTGGGGGTGTTTTTAGGTGCTTGAACTCAGTTGCAAAGGGTTAGAAAGGAAGGAATACCCAAGTTGCATCAGGTGAGTTCTAAACCCCGGTTTTTACTTGTTTTAACCTATCTTTGGGGCTGAAAATGTATTAAAATAATTTTACAAAGTTTATGTATGTATGCCCGTATGTATTGTGCATGTTTGGGTGTTGATTCTTGAATGTTTATAGGTTATTCATGTTTAGAATAGCCATATTAAGCTTAGAACAGATGGGTTTGACAATTGGGTTTGAAAACATACTAGAAACATGTTACACAGAAGGTTCAAGCGCCTAAAAATGCCATAGAAGGATTTAAGTGTAACCCATGCGCCTGAACAGTAGCCCATGCGCCTAGAAATATTAGTCGGACGACTAAGTGTAGACCCATGCGCCTAAGTGTTCATACGCCCAAATAGTGCCCATGCGCTTGATTAGTTCATGCGCTTAAGTGTCAAAATGGTTAAGTGTTGGCTGATGCGCCTACATAGTGATCAAACGCCCAAACAGGGCTCATGCGCCTGAATAGTGTCAAAGCACCTAACACTTAGAATATATTACAGAAATTTTGGGAGTTTGTGATTTTAGGGTTTTTGACTAAGGTTGACTAGGGTTTATTAATGATGGGTTTCATGCATGATTATGATTGCTTATGATTGTTCCTTATTATTATTATTGCTATTATTATTACTTACAGTGTGTGACTTTACGTGGTATGTTTATTATCGTAACATAAAGTATATTGTAATAATAAAGAGAAAAAAATAAAGAAAAGAAGAGGAACATTAATAAAATGTTAACAAGTCTTGCAAGCTTACAGGAGGTACACGACCATGTTGTCGTTAGCTCAACTGTGTTGCGGGTTAGCTACCCTATTATGCACACAGGGCCAATAAATTGAGATTGGCAGTGACCTTTGTAGCGTACCCTGGGTGATTGGGTTGGCCTTGTATACAGTACACAGAACCCTTTCGATGGATATAGTTGACCCTTTCGGGGGATATAGTTGACCCTTTCGGGGGATATAGTTGACCCTTTCGAGGGATATAGATGGCCCATCACCCGTTTTCCATCGCGCATATAGTTGGGGTATTGCTTATTGTTCCATACAGACAGTGAAAGATAAATATAAAAGTTTACAGAACATACAAGGCATACAGTAAAGAGAACGAACAGTATTTGTTCATATAGTTAATGCATGCTTGCATATACAGTACAGAGTTGTATTTTACAAAAAAAGAGTATTTTCATATACAACATACAGAAACTATCTTATTACTTTTAAAACTAGAACTCACTCAGCAACACTGACTTTTATACATTTTCAGTTGGCAGGTAATTATTGCTGAGGATGACACGAGGGTGAAGCTACTCGGCAGGGAAAGGCTGACATCCATTCGTATTTTATGTTGCTGTTGTTCTGTAATGCATTAAAACAATTCTTTTGTAATCAATTATAAGATGATGTATTGCTCAACAACAGTGGTTTAAATGAAATGAATGGTTTTTGATAAATTATTTCCGCTACTTGAGTTTGTATAATTATAATGTTTCATGTTTTTAACTGTTGTGATTGACCAACGGTGAGGTTTCTGGGAACGGGGCCTTACACTTGGTGGTTGTGGTCTACTGATCGCACAGATACACAAAGAAGAGAAGAGAAGAAAATAGATAGGGGTGGTTGTGGTTCTTCTAGTCGTTGAAGTGCGGTGGTGGTGCGGCGACAACGATGTGTGGCGACGGTGGCGGTGTGACAACCGCGGTGGTGCAGCGACCACGATGGTTGTGGTGGCAGCGGTGGACACAAAGAGGGAGAAGAGAGAGACATAGAGAGAAGATGAAATGGGTGGGGTGTGAATAGATGAGGGGTATTAAATAAGGGTATTTTTGTCATTTTATTAAATTTAACTGAAAAATCTAACGTTGTTAGTGTGTTGGACTCAAATGGAAATAAAAATGAAACGTCAGGGGGGAGATGGTAATTTTCAAACCGCAAGGATGTAAATGGTTAAAATGAACAAACATCAGTGATGCAAATGGTAATTTACTCTATTTTTAAAGTGGATCATTACTCTAATTTTAATTTTGATTTTCATATATAGGGTAGTAAGTGATCGTGATATTGCATGAGTGATGATTTGATGTTTAAGGTAGTTTGATCATTGATATAACATGTTAGGTTTTTTAGTCATCAATGCATTGTTGGTTATTTACATATATATGTATCAAATGTTGATATCTAATTATGGTGAATGAATAAAGCATGTATCTTATAACTTTATAACGAAAAGCTTAACTTTGATGAGAAGGTTATTTAAACAAAGGATGTGATTTGTTAAGAAGATAAAAAGTGTAGTGACCAAGATATGTAACATTGAAGTGAAAGTTTTATATCAGTTGATAGCTTGAAGGAAAAGTATTTATATGAGTAATTGCTTGTGCATAGTTAGAAAGAGTATAGTCCTGTTCATAATTAATTATAGGAATATTAAATTATAAGAGTAAATTATTGTTTTACTTTCCGTGGTTTGATCATATTTATCATTTTGTATGAAAAAGTTTTCTCTTACATTTGGCTTCCCAAGATTTGAAAAAGTTGTCATTTTCATTCAAAAACATGAATTCCGTGGTAAAAAATTTTATTAACAACACGTAAACATAAATTAGGATTTCATTTTTATATAAAAGTTTACATAAGTACCCTCTTAACGATTAATATTTAACATTTTAAAACAACGAAGATAAGAATTTTAGATAAAAATGACAACGTTTCCCAAACCTTGAAGAGCCAAATGCAAGAAAAAACATTTTCAGATGAAAATAGCAAATATAACCAAACCACAGGAAGCAAAATAACAATTCACTCAAAATTTTATTATTCCAAACTTTTAATATGGTTATTATTAATCCCAACTAACAATTTAAGCAATGTTAATTCTAACTTTTAGTTTTGTTACTAATAACATTATAGTTTAACTGTTTGTTATTTTCATTAGTTTTTATAATTATCATGTAACATGTCATGTGACATTGCGTATTACATAATTAAAATTAATAAATTTAGATATATCACTTTATTTTTATGTCTCTTTGTATCCAAGCTACTCAACTAGAGACAAAATGGTTACATTAAATAACTTCAAGAAATTATCTTTTTTATAAAAAAGAATTGATCATAGATTTATATTTTCAATTGTAACTATGTTATACATTACATCACGAGCCACGTCACGTGATACATTATAAAAAATAATAGAGTTAACAAACAGTTAGAATGTGAATATTATTATTAACAAAATCAAAGTTAGAATTAATATTGGTCAAATTGTTAGTTAGTATTTATATTAGCTAGCAGTTAATAGTTCAAATTCAGATTAATAAAATCTAATTTTCCTTAATTATAAGCCTTATAAACATTTATGGTGTGTTAGTTATCTAATCTAATATACTTAAAGCAAAATCTCTATGTTTCACATGGCTAATTCCTAGTATGTCCACGTAATTGCCACCTAGAATTGTTGATGTGTCACCACTATAATAAATTACAATTTTGGTAAAAATCTTAACTTGAAAAAACTTTCTTTAATAACTCTCATTTAGTATCATACTAACAAAGATAATATCTTTCTATAAATAAATAACATTTTATCAAAAATATTTTAATAAGAATTAAATTTGTTAAAATATAGTTTAGTTTGTATTTAAGAATTGTTAAAACTAAAATACTTCAAAGAGGTATATAAAGAGTTTTATGGATATTTATAAATAATAAAATCTTTTTAATACTATTGTTTATAACTTAAATTTGTTTATTATATATAACATTTCATTGATATGTTATCTATAACATATATTAGATTATACTTATATATAATTTATTATATAATTTTTTATTTCAACCCGTGTAACACACAGGTATCTAACCTAGTATATAATATGAGAGAAAAAGAGGAAGGATTGTACAATTTTATAATCACCTTAAATATCATAGTTAAATCAATATATAAGTTCTAACATGCCTTTTGAAGTTCATTGCCTAATATTGATTCATGCTCTAGTTAAAAAATATCATAAACTAGTAGTTAGCTCAACACGTTGCGGTGAGGCCATAAAATTGAGCCAAGTAGCATCAATGTCACACCGTTGCTAGCAACCATTAACACCTGAAAAATCGTAAAACAAAGAATTAAAACCGAACGAAAAATAGACGTAGAAAGGTTGAACCATGTGCGTGTGTTACAACGTGTTAATGTGTATAAATTAGAACAAAATGTAAAATACAACGCGACTATTAAACATAAAAAATAGATGTAAAAATATTGAACCACAACGCATATTGCAGTATGTTATCTTGAAAATTTTAGACCGAGATGTAAAATGAAAAATTTAGAAAATATTTAAAGTAAATGAGACTTAGACTTAAGTTGAAAGTGAAAAAATATTAGTGTTAAATGTAAAAAATAAAAACTATAGGGTTAAAAGTAAAAATATAAATAAGAAACAAAGTAAGTTACAAATTATAAAACATAAGGTACAAATGATAATATACAAATAAGTTGGTAATTAGTATTATATATAGCATAATCAATCACAAAGAATATTAATTGTGGCATGCACAAAGAGATCCTATCCTCTAGAATGATATCATCAGGAAAATTAACAATAATTCATCATGAATTGTTACATATTTTAGTATAATTTCATTATCAGGTGAGCAATATGATCATAGTATTCATCAAATAACTCAGGATGTGCACAGTGCACTCTTATGTTAAGTTTAGAGTGATCTTCTATATCAAAACCTCATAGCTTTTAGGGGTAAAACTCTTAAGCAATAGGCGCATAAGGAGCAAAGCCTTTGGCTAAAGTCGAGTTATCAGGTCGGTTTGAAAATTTTATATTTTAGTAAAATAAGTTCAATTAAAGTATATGACAAAAATAATTTGATTGGTTACATAAACACAACTTTTATTGATTGGCTAACTTTAAACATGAGTCATGACAAGCTAACAAACCATAGCAACTAGATATCTGATCATCCTACAATTAAAACAACCACATAACATTACAAGATAAATATAAATCTAATTGTGACAACTCAATGAACATTCGATTGTCAAAGAATTCTAACATGAGATATTTAATGTAGTCTCGATAGTCACCCATAAAATTAGTATCTGAAACATTTGTGTAAAAGAAACAAATGTTGTCACCATTTTGAAACTTCATGTTAGATACATAACTAGTTGTACTCCACCTACAGCTTCACGGTAGGATTAAATCTGTTTTAACATTTTCAAAGGCTCTGAAATGACGGTTTATTGTTGCTGCAAACAACTATTTACCATGCCAAAACAATAACCACCAAATTCATAATTTTATCATCATCGCCTGGATGTGAAACAAAAGTAACTCTCAGATGCACATCATCACCAAGCCACAACATAACATGGTCAACATAACAACCTAACACAAACCACAGAGAACCAAGAATACATACAAACAAATTAACGTGATCAATAGAACATAACACTAACACAGACCACCAACGACATTCGGTTAGGGTGCTTAGAGACTTAAAAAGGATACCTCAACATAACAAAAACACCAACACAGACCACCAACAAGCTCACCAATGACAGTCAGTTAGGGTGCTCAGAAACTCAAAAACGAAAACTCGTTGTGGCTGCACCCTAGACGAATGCCACACCCAAACAACGAAGACCTAAACTTCCTTAGCATCACAGTCTCAACCAAATCCAATTAAATTAGGCAATCAATCGTGATCTATGGTCACACGTATTCTTTAATTAACGTTTAAAAAACAAGGAAAAGAAATAATAGATTTGCATCTCAAATGAGACCATACCCATCATCATCGATGATATAGAAAGCATGCATTAAAAAAGTCATCAAAACCATGAAAGAACCTAAGCGCTTCAATGTTAGTGGATTTGAGCTTTTGGGTGCCCACATTGCCTAGGGCCATTGTCATCGAGCAATTAATCGGTAATAGACAACCATACGCATAATAGCTGCTAGAGTAACCACCAAAAAGCTAACATATGTGTTCAAAAAGGCCATTCTCCAACAAACAAGTCCAATTGGAGTTTTTATGACCCTCATCAACTGTAACCAGTAGTTGATAGGCCTGCATGTCAAATCACAGAAGCACCACTGAGGCATAGCGAAGTCATCATGCTGGAAAAGGGCAGCCAAAAGACAAACCCTCTCACACGATGGCAACCCCCCGAAACCCTCACTAGTAAGGTCGAAAACACTAGGAACCAAAGACGGGGAGATATATAGATGAACGACAATACCACTATCACCAAGGGAGCATCTCGCTTGCGACACCCTTGGAAACACCGCAAAGCCACCACCGCAACCGTGTCTCTCTGCCTCTAGAAACTAATTCCAGTATTAAAAAGCAAGAATAGGGCAGCGATGGCCAAAACCAGTGGCAAACGGAGATGGCCAAAACCAACGGCAAACGCCAACATCCCAAAACCGTACATCTCTTTATATCTATTTCACTCTAAGGGATTGTTTGATTTTGGCTGACCCAGCTGACCCGATGACTCGGTCAGCGTGTTTGATGTGCTTGTGTTGTGTTCTGACCGGGTCCGTGGGTTTTGACCCAAACCCTAAATTAAAAGATGCTAACTCGATCGACCCCCCCCCACATGTGTTGTCCCCTCCTCGACCGACCCCACACCTGTTGTCTCCCCTCGGTCTCCCCGTCTGCGCAACAGTGGTGAAGGTGGTCTGCGCGACGGTGGTGAAGGTGGTCTGCGCGACGGTGGTGAAGGTGGTTTGCGTGACCCATCTCCTCGGCGGACCCTCCACATGCGATACCCATCTCCTCGGTCGATCCCCCCACCTGCGCTGCCCATCTCCTCTGCCGATCCCCCCACCTGCAGTCCCCCTCGAGCACGACAGTGGTGAAGGCAGTGGCAGTGGTGGTGGGGGAGATGAGTGGAAGAGATGATGAAGAAATGAGGAAAATGGAGATTAGGGTTTGCAGAGGAGACATTTGGGGATTTTGGGAAAGTCGATTGTGGTGGTGGTAGAGTCAGTCAGATACTAAATCAAACAGTTAAGTTTCAATCAAATGTAAACTCAGTCAAAACTTTTAACTAAATCAACTTCTGACTCAATCAGATTTTACTGAGTCAATGTAATCAAACAGCCCCTAAATTTATTTATAAAAATACTTTGAGATGGAGGGACAGAATGCAAAATCAGACGGCTAAAACAATAAACCTCACATACACACTATTTATTCACATTGCTTTTTAAATAGTTGAAGAAAAGAATATCAATTAGAAAAGCAATTTCGATTGCAGGCTGCTGGCTTCTCAAAGAACTGCCTCGTGGCTTGTGCCTTAAAACCACAACAGCCCAAAACTTGAAACCTTCGTCTGAAATTGTTGATTCATCTTTAATTTCCTTCAATTTACTGACCCAACATCAGCCCACCGAGTTTCCGCACGTGTAATTCTTTCTTCTAACATGAACAAACCCAACAACTCGTTGTATTTTAACATAATATAAGCCCATCAATTTGAGCCCAAGTTTTAATTCTTTTCTTTATTTTCAGCCCACATCAAATTTGTTCTCTTTCAAAATTTGACCAGATTGACAGATTCATATAATTTGATTTGAAGATATTTGAGCATCCCATTCCCATCGCTTTTGCTTCCATTTCAATATTAACTTATTCTTATTGCTTGTTTGCCGTATTGAAACCTATAATATATAAAAACGTCAAGTAATATAAACGAATTAACATGTTATAATATGTATTTAAAATGAACGGATCATTAGGCTGGTTTTGACTGTACTTTAATGTGACTCGTGAGGACGGGTTCCTAGGTGCATCACCTTGCTTATGTGTTTTAAGTTAAAAATTAGTTCATGTTGCTAGATAGAAAGTGGGTTAATACGTTACAGTGGCTTTAATTGGACTCATCAAGTCGTGTTCCTAGGCGCATCACCTAGATTATGTGTTTAAAGTTGAGAATGGGTTCATGTTTCTTAAGGTAAAAGGCTTAGGTGAGTTGGGGGAGCCATGTTAATCCAGTTTTACTAAAAGCTTGTAAATCTGTGCATTGACCCATTACCCCAAATAAACCAACATGTTGGAATGGATTTTGAAAATCATATGATGTCTTGTTCATTTGTTTAGCATTGAACTTGTCTACGAACATGTAACCGAACCAAACTTCATCTTCATGTTCATTTGTGTCTGTTTATTAACAATTCATAAATGATTTAAAAACACAAGCGAACGTAAAGAAACAAAAACAAACACAAATTGAAACATGTTATTTAAAAAAATGCATCAATATTCTTAATTTTAAATATTAGGCATTATCACTAATAAAAAATATAAAACTAACCACTTGGCATAATCACAAAATAAAGGCACACACAACATATAATAGGGGTTTTCATCGGTTTCTTCATTTATTCAGTTTCGAAATTTTTTCAAGCATAAAACAAAAAACGAACCAAACCGTATTGGGAATATGGATGAGCGAACCAAATTGGGTTTCGATAAAAAACTGAATTCAACCGAAAAAAATCAAATTCACCATTTTTATTTGTTTAAACATTGTTAACTTTAGATTAGTGGTACGAGAATCACTCTCCATATATATTTTTAGAAAAATATATATCGAATAATCGAACTCTTGAATTGTTAACAATCTTGTTTTCTAAAAATATAAATAATCTATTTGAGTTTTTAAGAAATCAGATTTGAGATTGAGTTTTGATAATTGAAGTTGCGCTAACATATAAAATCTTAGTTATTTGGCTTAAACAAAACCTTCCTGAAAAATTAGGTCTTGAAAAGTTGAGTTAAAATTACAACTATAGAAAATATATAAATTATCACATATTGAATTCGGTTAAACTAGACAAACCGAATTAAAAAATTACACTAAACCGGAAACCGAACCGAAAACTGAATTTATAATTCAGTTCAGTTTTTCCGAATTATGAATGCAGATTGGTTTTTGTTTTTTTGCACACCCCTGTATAATATTGAAAATCATAATTGTCTTAAATTTTTAAGTTATAACTGACTAGGATTCTTAGCTTAAATATATCAAATAATAAAACTATACAATAAAAACTAGAAACATATAAAAACCTTAAACGAACCAACAAAAGTATACCAACATGAAATAAAATAAACGAACGAAAATAAACTAACATAATATCAAATGAAATTTCTTTTCACATTTATTCATTTATCAAACAAACAAATATAAATAAACTTTCGTTAAAACAATTCACAAATAGTTCGACTGAAAGTTTTAATAAGCCGAAATATAATAGAAACTAGGTTAGTCTCCGTGTAATACACGGATTAAATAAATAAAATATTTAATAATTATTAATAAAAACTTATGTATTATAAAATCATGTTTGAAGATAAAATATAATGTTAATCACATATAAATAGCTATTTTAATTATAATATTTTAATGTAAAAATAATTAAAATTATATATACTTTTGTTTAAGAAATAAAACAATTATACTATTTTTAACTTTTTAATGTAAAAATTTTTATTTTAAACATCATTTTTAGATTTTTTATAAAAAAATATCTTAGTGTTTCAGATTTTTTTAAAATATTTCACCTGTTTATAATTTTTTTAAAACAAAATGATTTAAAATAATTTGTTTAAAAATATTTAATGTTTTAGAAAATTTCATTTTATATAAAAGTTTAGTTTCTTGTTATTTAGATATTGATTAAAAGAAGTGATTTCTAATTTCTTTCATAAAATCTATTTTAAAAGAAGATAGTTTGATTTTTTTTAAAAAATTAGATAAGAGAGAAACATAGTAATTAATAAAATTTCTTTTTAACAAGAGAGAGAAATTTGTATGATAATTTAAATTATTATAATACTCTTTTGAAGTGAAAATTGATTTGTGAATATCTAGAAAATTGACAAGTGATAAAAACATGAGTTAAAAGAACGATAAGTGGCAAAAGATTCTTTGTTTTTATTAGAAGTTATAGGGAAGATGCAAAAGGCAGAACAGATGATAAGATGATACATCTTCCAATAGAAAAACAAGTCAAGGAGATGAAGAGCCTAGACCGCTAATGCCGTTGAGGGAATGCGCCACTAGAAATCGGGCTTGAAGCTCTCACCTTACCAACGAGCCGACAACTGATGGGGAGACTGGTACATGCAACAATTCGGGCGGCTTTCAAATTCAAGGCGAAGTCATCGAACTAATAGACGGAACAAAAGTACTCTGAGTTTTCAAAGAAAAAAATGAAAAAGTGGCCCGCCGAACTTATTAAATGATAACCCTTCTTTATGTTCTTCTAGGTATGATTAACATTATGTACAAGTGATAAAATAACGATATCATATTTTATACTTTTTTAATTTATTTGCTTTTTTAATGGGTTTTTAAACAATTTGTTTCAAAACAAACCATTTTTAAAAAAGTGTCATTTTTAATAATTTATTTATTATAACTTTGAAATTTAATTACTTTTTTTTCATAAGAATTATTTTTAAAAGTCATAGGTTTTAAAATATATTGTGTTTTTTTAGTTTTAATTTTTTTTGAAAACATTCTTATTTATAACAAAAATTAATTACTTACAAATTGCATTTGTAGAAAGATCACTTAAAAAGTATATATGCAATATAAAAAGAATTGAATAATATCATTTGTATTTAATGTGATATTTTTTTAGGAGAAAAAAACGAAAAAATAAAATTTAATAGTTTTAGAATTATAATAAGTAAGATAAAATTTTTATTTTATTTTATTAGTATTTATAGATTATTTGAAGAAGAAAATGGATAGATAGATTTTTGTATGGGAAATATCTTTGACTAAAAGAAAAGGTTGATTTCAAACAACACAAATTCCCATTACTCATTACTCCGTCACTAGCAGAATCACACCACAGCCCCA
>BJCM01086554.1:0-28180 GCA_018326385.1 Flaveria bidentis
TGGTTTAACCATGATGATTCTCTCATTAACCTAAACATGAGATCTAGTTATACATATATGTCAGGTTTTTAAGTTGAGTAAAAGTGTTTAATCACTTTCTATGACTATCCACATATTTTTTTTTGTTTTAATATGTTGATTTTTAACTGATATGATCTCACTACAGGAATATGATTCAATATGTATATATTAGAGTTTTATTTTGCTTTATTTTGATTTTTTGCATGATTTTCTGTGTGCAGGCATGTTGATAATGAATGGTTTTTCTCTGTTTTTCAACAATCAAATAAACTTCTAAGTTTATGAAATTAAAAGTTTAGGGGGAGTAAAGATTAAAATAGAAAATCAAAATAAATGTTTGGATGAAAATAATGATGCTAAAAGTTTACAAGCATGTGTGTGTTTGATATGATGAAAAAATGTGCCTGAAAAGATTTCAAATTTAGTTTAAAAGTGGAAAAGCTTCTTGCAATTAAAAATAAAAGAGTTAAGATCATTTGTATTTTTGAAAACTTTCAAAATTTGAGACTAAAATGATGGAAAATTATTTGAAAAAAATAAAAAAAATAAATTAAAATTTTGTCTGAAAAATTGATTTTTAATGTTAAAAGTAAAAATGTGCATGATTGGTCATCAAAGTCAAAATTCAACCAAGAATTGAAATTTTTATGAGGAAAAGTGTTAATTTTTAGAATTAGTGTTTGGATGAATTGTGTGAGAAAATTCCAAGTGTTAGATGTATGGAAAGGATCTCATACGCCTGAACAGTGGTCAAAAGTCTATATCAGGAGTATGATGATTTTTCAGAAATTTGTTCAAGTATTGGGAATTTGGTTCTAACTCATGCGCCTAAACAGTTGTCATGTGTCTGAAAAATTGGTTAAGTGTTAAGCATTTCACGTCAAGCTCATGCGCCTAAACAGTACCAGACTTTCCTGTGTTGAAAATATTCGAAGTGTAGACGCTTGAAAGGTTCATGCGCCTAAAAATTCTCATGTGGACCGAGTATTCATGAAATTGTTCAAGTGTTAGACGCTTCAGGATGAGTCATGCGCCTGAACAGTGTTCATGCATCTGAAACAGTGCTCATGCATCTGATCATTGCTCATGTGCCTAAGAATTTTTGATGAAATTTGACCGAGTGAACTCATGTGCCTAAGTCTCATACGTCTCAACAGTGGTCATACGCTTACAAAGTGGTCATGTGCATAAGAGTTTTTACACTTATATAAATTCGACACTTGCAGAAATCTCATTTTCACTCATTCGTTCACACTCACACCCTACGTTTGTTCTTATTCGCACCCGACACTCTTCATTTTCTTTGTGTAGATTGATTACCTGAAATTAGTGTGATAGATAGGAAATATCTTTGATTCTGAACATCATATTGAGTGTAAATCATTAAATCTCATAATATTAATCAAACAATTGATTAGGCATTTGAAGCCTATTCAGGTGTTCGAACCCTAAGGATTTACAAATTCGAAATATGTGTCTTAGATGTGTTAAAATGTTCAAGATTGAACTTGAATTTGATGATATTACATGATTTTGACTAGAATAGTATCATCAAAACACTATTTCATCACAAACTGCTCTTGATGATCTTGGTGTTCATTCGTTAAAGATAATAATAATAATAATAATTATTATTATTATTATTATTATAATAATAATAATAATAATAACTTAATAAAAGAAATTAATCAACAAATTGAATTTCTGATCAAATTCAAACTATTAATCATCATAATTCTCTTAATGTTGATAACTTTAAAAGATGAAAATGACTTGGTGATTCTAAATTTCTAAAACTTGATATTTAAAAATGATAGTTTGTATTTGAACACTTAAAATTTTGTGTAAAAGTTTATCAAGTTTTAAAATTTTAAAATCAATTAAGTAAATTAAAAAATTAACAAGTGTACATGATTTGTTATGTCTTACTTGATATTAATTTCAAAATACTAATTGATTTGTATCTAACACATTTAAGTGATTAAGTGTATAAAACACTTAGCAATTTTTTGGAGTGTTATTGGTTCAAAAATGATAAGTAAAATTGAAATATACATCAATGTAACTCATTTATACTTACACTTTGTTTCATTTATGATTGACAGATGACTGAGTTAGAGTTTTAACCGAAGCATAATGTAGCAGCCTTTCTAAATGAAGATGCTAGAGATACTGTTGGTTATGAAGAGATGATTAGATTTCTACTGAGAACAAGATACATATATGCCATATGTGCACGTCCAGTTATATATGCACGACTGATTAAGAAGTTTTGGAGAACTGCTGAGATTAAAAGAGATGAAGAAGGAAAGAAAGTGTTGAGAGGTTTTATTACTGGAGACATAATGATTGAAGTGTCTGAGTAGTCAATAAGAATATCTTTTAGACTGGGTGAGAATAAAGCTCAAGACTTGTCTGAATTTACCTTCAATGAATGTAGAGAGAAATTCATGATGATTGGTCATACAGATAACTTTTCTAAGAAGCAATTCTTTAGAGATAGAGTGTTTAATCACTGGAAATTATTATGCTATATATTCCAACACTATATGTCTAATAGAAGTTCTGGTTGCAATTTTTTCCTATTGATATTGTCTCTCTTATATTTGTTGTGGCTACAAACAGATAGTTTGATATGGCCAAATGGATCATGAATGGATTCATTTATAACTTGGAGAAAATGATAAGGAATAAATACTTGATGTATCCAAGATTCCTTCAGATGATCATTAATGAAGAATACCAAGACTTTCATGCTTATGGTGTTAATAGAGAAAGATTAGATCTTGAACACATGTCTAAGACTATGTATAAAAGACTTGATGTGGTTACAGGAGCCCAAAACATAATGTTTGAGCATATGAGGGTTGTAGCAAGGGATGAGGTGGATATTAATCAAGATCTTTTTCATTTGACTAAGGATGAACCAATTGATCTTATTGATCTGATTGAAGATGTTATTCAAGAAATGTCTAAGGAAGAAGTAGAAGAAGATGAGGACGATAATGAAGATGAAGCTGATAATGATGAAAGATCATCAGAAGTGATGATGATGATGATGATAATGATGCTGATACTGGTGGAAACATTATGGAAACAAAACAAGAGATTGATAATGAAGAAACTATATAAAAATGTAAATGAAAATGCTGAGGATGTTAAAACTGGTGAAAATGTAAATGATGATATGAATGAAGAAGAAAATGTTGCTATTGATGAGATTGGAAATGAAGGATTTGAGAAACAACATTTTTATGATTTTGATTACACTAATGTAATTGTATCAAATCCAATTGCTTAGAGTATATCTCAAGTTATGCAATCTCCAATTCAAAGAGAGCAAGAGATTATGATTGTAGATTAATCTATATTGAAACAAACTCAAGATGCATTTGTTCAAACTAAATAATGTAATAATGGAGAAATAATTAATGAATAAAAAGAAAAGCATGCTGAACAAGATGATTTAATCAAGAAACTATAAGAGGAAAATGAAATGTTGAAAGCCGAGTCTATAGAGAAAGATTTGTTAGTGGTTGAACTTGAAGAAAAAGTAAAGAGATTAAATGATGAAGTGGAAAAGTTATAAGAAAGTTTAAAAGAAAAGGAGTGAAGAGGTGATAATAGAAAAAGAGATTGAATCAGAAGAACAAGTGAATATGATTGAAAGGATACCTAAGATTGAAAAAGGAAAAATAAAATTGGAGGAAGTTGAGATAGAAGCATCTTCTGAACAATCTAAAATACTAAAAACTGGAGAAGAGTATGTGACTATTGATGAAGGTGATATGTAAAAACAAATTGAAACTTTGGATGATTTAAACTCTAACTTTCCTGATGATTTGTATGATGAGGTGCTAGAAGATGAAGATGTTTGTGAGATTGCTGAGTCTCCAATACGAAATGTACAAGATGATATACCAAGTGATTTTGAAGATAGGTATAACTACTTGGTGAGAAAGAAATACAATCATGTTTTCTTGGATGGACTAACTGTGTCATAAATAAATGAAGAATATGAAAAGTGTTTTTAGCAGATTCAACAGCTCCAGTGGATCCAAATGAGATATGTGTAGAGCATGGAGAATGGACACCGATGAGTGAAAGTATAACTGTAGATGATATTCCTACTGTTGAATTGCACCATCCTGATCCTGAATACATGAGTATTACTACTTTGAAGATGTGGTTACAATCAAGGAATTATCCAAGAAAAAGATTAAATAGAATGCAAGGAACATCATTGAGAAACTTAGTTAGAAGTTTTCAAGAAATTAAGAAGCAAAATAATAATATGATCATACTTGATACACATAATCCTCAATATTTAGAGATAACAAAAGGAACAAGGATGTTAAAGCCATAAGAAATAAATTCTATGGAATTGGTGAGGAGAAGCCATGATCAAAGGAAAGAATTGATGAAGATGTTTTCTTATACAGAAAAACAAGCATACAAAGTGTCTCTTGATAAAAAACAACTATGGAATAAAGCAAGATCAATTGGAGATATAGTTAGAAATGTGCTGCAAAACATGACAATCTATTTTAGAGTCATTGAATGCTATGATTATGCCTGATACTACCAAAGAAGTGAAGATCATTGCTTGGAAATATGATGATGTATTTGATGCATTTTTTTATAAAGAATGTGAATGCTATATGTGACGTCTATCATTTTTACTCTAGCATCATTGCTTTACCGGTCCATGATATAAAGGAGTTACACAAGTTAATTGCTTATTAATCCTTCAAAGGCTTCAAGAGGAGAGAACTTTGTGAAATTATTAGACCATGGGATTTATAGAATAGTATCTTTTCTCCAAACAAGGTGTGATCAGGAGGATAAAAAGTATTTTCATTTATTAAAGAGTAAAAGAAAGGAGAATCAAGCTCAGCAGAAGCAGAAAGTTATTTAGAAGCATTTAGTGACAAATAATTTGACAAAGTAACAAACCCTAGGCTGAAAGTAATCAATGGAACTCAAACTTCAAAAGAAATTTTAAGATGGTTTTACCATGCCGATACTTTCCAGTTAATGCTTGTTAGAAATTTAGATGATTGGGAGAAAGACTTGATATGTTTATTTGGAGTGTTTGAACTAAAGTTGTTACACCCAAGTTACATTTTATTTCTGTCAAATCAAAAGTTTGATCAAGTGTCTTCAACAGTGGCTGAAAATGATAGGAAGTATTTTATGACGATTATTAAAGTAATGAATGATGCTATGGAGCGTATTTCATTGAGGAAAGCTCTAGCATATGCAAATATTATAAAGAAAGACATAAAGAACATTGAGTTCATGAGGATTTCAAGCGAAGGATTGTTGGAGATATATTGAAGTGATCATTCTAATCCAATAGAGTTTTATGCAAACATTAACATTGCTGGCCTATCTGAAGAAACATTACAAGTGATGGATGCAATGAAAATAAAGACAAATGAGTCAAAACCAGAACAAAGAATTTTCGCAGGATAATTCAAGTCAATAATAAAAAAGGCTTTAAAGAAGTTAGAGATGTATAAAGAAAAACCTATGTTTAGAATCAAAGAAGAACCTCAAGATTTCTTTTGACTGAATACGTAATGCAAATCTTAGGGGCAATATTGTTAGAGCTTTTTTTGAAGATTAGCATTAGTCTTTATAGTTTTGTTTTTTTGTCATAGTATAGGGACTTATTATGTAAATATGTATTATTATATTCATTGTTAGTATATGTAGATACATGTTGTTCCTAGTTTATGAGCTTAAATGTAAAAGTCATTTATGTCTTATACATATGTAATGAATTGGTTCAATGGAATATAAATATGTGGTTGATGTTTATTCATGTTTATTTATATCATATTACTATTCTGTTAAAGTATAATTTATATGTATGAACATATTATACAGGTTTGAAGTTGTTATGCATGGTTCTTAGTCAATAATAATTAAGAAATGTGTTCAACCTAGTGGGGTGAGTATTCATGCTAATGGACCATACTTATGGACCATACGCATGAATACATCATGCTTATGGACCAGTCGCACGATTGAACTAGAAGACTGGATCAGTCGTATGATTGAGACATAAGATTGACTCAGTCGCACGACTGAACCTTCATTCGTGCGTATGACTCAGTCGCATGACTGAACCATGCTAATGGTTCAGTCGTACGAATGAAAACTACAAACCTATAAATACCACTTAATTGGTGGAAAAACATAACAATTCGACAAAAATTCGATAGCAATTTGAAACACTTAATAGTTCACGAACCCTAGCCGTCCAGAATGTCCAAGAAAGCCAATCCAACTTCAAAGTCCATTCTTGATCGATTCCTACTCGTTCTTAACGTTTAGTTCATTCTTATATCGATCGGGTTAACGTTCTCACTGATTGGATCGCCAATCACATAGGATTCCGCATTATTTGATCTGGTTTCATGCATAATTGGTTAGTATTCTGTATGTACACGGTCATGGCAAGTGGTATCAGAGCTTTGGCTCTTGATTTTGCATGTATTCGATTAGTTTTGGTGCTAAAACTCACGTTTTAATTCAAAAGAGTCACCACGTTGGTTCTAAAGGTGTTTTCGATGTTTGCATGCATAAAAGTTGTGTTTTTTATCATACGGCAGATTAGGGTTTCTAGGAAAATCGTGTTTTTGTGTCAAAGTGTCAAAATCTTCGATTTTACACAAATAGTAGCCTCTAGTCGCACGATTGGTCCAGTCTCACAATTGAACTCACATGTATACTTCATTCGCACGACTGAACTCAATCGCATCCCTCATTCGCACGACTTAACAATTCTAGTCGTCTGGCTCCAATCATCTTGTTCATACGCACGACTGAATCCAATCGCATAATTGAATTCATTCGCACCCTTCATTCGCACGAGTGAACCATACTCATAGTCCATTCGAACGAGTGAAACTGTCCTGTTCTAAAAGTACCAAGTTTTCAGCAATGGAAGATCAATTTGCTACATTTTCTACCAAGAAGGACTCTCACATCTAGAATCTACTGCTTCTGGATATTGAGATTGGTAATCATAATAAACCGCCGAAGCTTATAACGTTGGATGATTATCCACAATGGAAAAAGCGGTTCGAGATCTATCTAAATGAAGTTGATCCCAATCTTTGGACATCCATTGAGATTGGGTACACGGTATCAGTCAGTGCAAATGGAGTCAAGTTGACTTTGGGAGGAATGAGTAAAGCTCAAAAGATACTCTTCAATGCTGAGAAGAAAGTTTATGCCATGTTGTCTCAGTCAATACCGAAAGACATCTTTCATTAATATTCGGAGAACAAGCAGGCCAAAAAGCTATGGGCGGCTCTAGAGAAGAGGTATGATGGAAACGCGATGTTGAAGGCTCTGAAGGCTAATGCTCTCAAGAAGGAGTTCGATAATTTCTCTTTGATAGGAAATGAGAGCTTAGATAATATTATTGACAGATTCTATCATCTGATGAGTGAGCTGCACACTCATGGCGTAACCACATCAATGGAAGATAAAGTTTCAAGCTTTGTAGATGGTTTGCCAGATAAATGGGATTCATTTGTGTCCAACCTAAGACAGAACGACATTCTTGCAACGTTAGACATAAATGACTTCATCTTGAAGCTAAGAGAGGAAGAACTGAGAATGAAGTACAAGTCGAAGAAAGGATCTTACGTTCAGAATCCTTCACTTTACAACTTAGTTCCCACTCCAACTGGTTTTGGAGCACTACTACAAACATCATTCGTGTCTAGTTCCGCGGCTCCTTCCCAAACCACTGCTTCAGGACCAGAAACGTTAGGGTCATCTGGAACCCAATACATAGTGCCTGAAGCAAATACTACAAAGTTGAAGACCGAAAATCTCGGTAATATCACAATGGAAGTGGCTAAGGAGCATATGGATCTTCTAGCTGCTGTTGTCCAATCCTATGATGGTTTAGTTGCTGGGAAGATTGAAAATTGTCATCTTGCAAAATAAAGATTACGAGCAAGTTGACGAGAATGAGCTAGAGAGAATGGACATAATGTGGGCCTTAGCGAGTGTTGTCAGAAAGGAAAAGAAGTTTATGAAGAAGACGGGGCAGAATCTAGTAGCCACGAAAGATACGACTTTTGGTTTTGATAAAACCAAAGTCACATGCTTCAACTGTGGTGAAAATGGGCATTTTAATCGTGAATGTGTAAAGCCCAAGAAAACAGGTAATGGAAAGCCATTTTCGACCTTCAACCGTCAAGACAAGGACACAATTAGAACCACATCTTCAAGCAAAGAGACAAAGGCCTTGACTGCTCAAGGTGATGAAGGGCAAGACTGGTCCTTCCGCTTTATGTCTCCGGGTGAATCAAACATTGCCTGTGTTGAGGCATTCGATAATGAATCTGCTAGTGAAGGTAAAATCACAGCTGAGCAAGCGATGTCAGATACAGAAGAAGCTGTGAACGTGGTAAATCACATGGTTGAAAAAGAACTCGGAGCAATAAGTTCAGAATCTCCAGCCACCGAAGGGTCTAATTCTGTTTTGATGGCTGATACAACTAATTCATCACATGTTAGTTTAACCAACCAATTATTTGAAAAACATGCTTGTTCTAAATGTGACAAATTTTGGGATAGCATAGAACTGAAATTTGCTAGATTATTAGAACACAATGATAACTTAGCAAATGATTTACAACTCTACACTGAGGCAAACCGTATCTTAAAACAAAATGAGTGCAATTTTAAAGAAAAGATAGAAATTTTGGAGAAACAACTAAGGGAAACCGAGGTTTTTGCTCTAAATCAATCAAATGATATAAAGTTTTATATAAATTCTTTAGAAGAAACCAAAAAGGAAAAAGCAGTTTTAGAAGTCGAAGTTGATTCTTTAAAACAAAAATTTCATAGTTTGGCTAGTTCTTCTCACATAGTTCAAAACTTAGTGAAAGAACGAAACAATAGGGAAGGTTTGGGTTACGAAGTAGTACCACCACCACATGATATCCTTTTGAATACAAAATGACCTATCAATAACAACCCAGTTAAGGATCATGTGGTGTCCACTCCTTTGGTAGTGATCCTGATTCCACGGGTAAACCGGTGAACTGTATCACTAAATAGAAGGAGTCTACTTTGAAATTAAAAGGAAAAATGCCTATAGAAAATTTGGATGATAAATTTGAAAAGGTTAATTTAAGGTCAGGCTCACACACGTCTACTTCTGAACCCAAAATGACTAAACCAGTTAACCAAACACGTGTTACACGTCAAGGTCCAAATAAAATAAAGGTTAAAGATGTTAAAAATGTTCAAATAATTAATTTTGTTAAAGAAGCCGAAACATCTAAAAGAGAAGTGACAAAACCCAACCAGACACCTCCCACATCCGAAACAGTATCCTCAACCTTTAGAAGGGAGATCATGCTACAGCTGTGGAAAAAGAGGACATGTTTCTTCTAATTGTCTGTATTATCAGACTCCCAAAAAGGAATTGAACTTTATGATACAAAACCAAGTGTTTCTAAAAGGAGATCTATTACTCCACGTAAGAGTACTAGTGAACCTAAAGTTCAAACTATAAGACAGTCATCTGTTTATCATAAATAGGCCTTACATAAAACTGGCTTATGGAAAGAAAAATAAAGTAAGTTGTCTGATAATAAGAACGAGAAGAAAAAATATATGCCCACATCCTCTGGTGGACAGTGGGTTGAGTTCATGATGTGTGATTCCTCTGGGCCACCCAAGCCAGTTATGGCTTGGGTCCCAAACCTGAACTGATCAATTCCTTTGAATGTGTAGGGTATCCGCTACAATAATATCACTAATACCTAGATTATTGATAGTGGGGCTTCCAGGCACATGACCAGGAACTCGTCCCTCCTTTTCAACGTCAGAAAAATTAAAGGGGGACATGTATCATTTGTTGGGAATAAAGGAGGTTACATCACATCACAAGGTGAAGTGGGAAACGAGAAAGTTAAGTTTGAGAAGGTCAATTACGTTCAATAACTACAGAACAACTTCCTTTCTGTCTCCCAGATCTGTGATAAAGGATTCAAAGTTGTATTTGACAACAAGAAGTGCTCCATGTTGAAGAGGATTATGTTATCCTGGAGGAAAAGTCTTAATGTCAGCTTCAAGATATAATGATCTGTATGTCTTGGATCTATCAAAGGCCTCAACAACGGAGAACACTATCCAATGCTTCTTGTCAAAAGCAACAAAGAGAGACTCAATCTCCTGGCATAGGAGAATGGGACATATTAATCCAAGGAAGATGAATCATCTGATACAGAATGATTTAGTGAATGGAGTAACTGTCAAGAACTTCCAGCTTCTGGATTTTTGTGTAGCATGTAAGAAAGGAAAACAGACCAAGAAGTCTCATATGGCAAAGAAAGTTAATTCCATTGACCTGCCTCTCAAGCATCTACACATGGATCTGTTTGGCCTTGTCAGCATAAAAAGCATTGCTGGTGATGTGTATTGCTATGTACTATTTGATGATCACTCAAATTTTCTTGGGTGATGTTTCTGAAATCCAAATCAAAGACATTTGATTCATTCAAACATCTGGTAACTACATTGGAATCACTCTACAAACTGAAAGTAAGATAGATTCGATCAGATAACGGAACAAAGTTCGAGAATCAGTGGATGGAGGCGTTCTGTAAAGAGAAAGGAATTGTATATCAATTCACATCTACCTACACTCTACAGATGAATGGGGTAGCTGAACGAAAGAATCGGAGCTTGATAGAGACAACAAGAATGATGCTAGCTGACTCTAAACTTCCTATTCAATTTTGGAACGAGGCAGTGGCTAATGCATGCTACACTCTTAATAGAGTCTTGGTGGTCAAACGTCACGGTAAAACATGTTATGAGCTGCTCCAGTGACGTAAACCAAACTTAGAGTATCTCGAACCATTTGGGGCACCATGCATGCTGCTGAAGAAAACTCAGACTGGGAAGTTCAGTGAGAAGGCTGAAGAAGGTATCTTTCTCGGATACAGTATACCAGACAAGAGAGTTTATAACAACTCAACATGTTATGTAGAAGTGTGGTGCAATGTCAATGTTCAAAGATACGCCACCCCCTGCTGGAAAATGACCTTCTTTATTTTTCGACTATGATGGATTTTTAAGTCCTTCAACATACCTCCCTCCCTTCTTGATGATGAGTTATCGACTAAAATGATGTTTGATGTTCTGAACACTCCTCCACAAGACTCGACAACATCAGTTCCACTAGACGCTTCTTCTAGTCGTTTAGGGGGAGAGCTTGATGTAAGAAACTCCTCCTCTAATGATGAGGCAGTGGAGACTGAAAATTTGGACCAGGAGGAACAGGTTTCTACTAATGAAAGTACACAAGCATCAGATATTGATGCCTCTGACACATCTGAACCTCATACTCTAATAGCTACCGACACTAAGCCTGGAATTGAAAATCTGGATCAGGAAGTAGTTGTTCCCACCACTCTTGGATCTCACATTAATGTGTATCATCCCTTGGACAACATCATTGGGGGATGTACTATCAGGATTGCAGACCCAAAATTAGCTATACTCAGTTGATTATGCCTCAGTCATGGAAAAAGGCTATTTTCATGATGGTGCTTATTGATGTTTTGTGTCTCAATTTGAGTCAAAATATGTAAGTGAAGCCTTAAACGATGAGGCATGGGTTAGTGCTATGCAAGAAGAACTCCTACAGTTTAAGAAGCTAGGAGTATGGACCCTTGGGGACAGACCAAAATATGCTAAGGTGATTGGCACTAAATGGGTCTTGAAGTGTAAGAAAGAAGACCAAGGGGTCATAATCAGAAACAACGCTTGACTTGTGGTTCAAGGGTTTAGACAAGTCGAAGGAATTGACTACAATGAAATGTTTGCACCTGTGGCTCGGATGGAAGCAATTCGTATCTTTCTAGCATATGCATCCTACATGAAGATTAAAGTCTATCAACTAGATGTGAAAAGTGCATTCCTTCATGATGAAATCTGTGAGATAGTCTATGTCAGTCAACCCGAAGGATTCGAGGATCCTTATCATCGGGATAGAGTTTACAAACTGGACAAGGCTCTCTATGGGTTCCATCAAGCCCCTAGAGCCTGGTATGAGAAACTCTCAACTCATCTAGTGAAACATGGCTTTCCCAGAGGGGTTATTGACTGTACGTTATTCATCAAAGAAAAAGATGGTGATTTACTGCTGGTACAGATATATGTGGACGACATAATCTTCGGTTCCAAGAATGAAGAATTATGTAAAGAATTTGAATCTGTAATGAAAGTAGAATTTGAGATGAGTGCCATGGGAGAGATGAAGTTCTTTCTAGGATTACAGGTGGATCAGACACCAAAAGGAATCTTCTTGCATCAGTCCAAATATGTAGGTGATATCCTCAGTCGGTTCAACATGGAGAATGCTTCAATTGCCGGAACTCCATTTGCCACGAACCATGATGTGGCACCTGACAAAAATGGTGATCTAGTTGATGCTACCATGTACACAGGAATAATCGGATCCCTAATGTATCTTACAGCCTCTTGTCCTGATATTATGTACGCCACATGTCTTTGTTCAAGATATCAGACCAAACCAAAAGTAAATCATCTTATTGGAGTCAAATGGATTTTTTGTTATCTGAAGGGTACTCCAACACTCGGGTTGTGGTATTCTCATAATAATGTCTTTGAGCTTACAACGTATAGTGACTCGGACTATGGTGGTTGCAAGATGAATTACAAGTCAACATCTGCGGGATGTCAGTTCTTTGGGACGATTAGTCACTTGGCAGTCTAAAAAGCAGACATCAGTTGCTCTATCAACTTGTGAAGCTGAATATGTTATTACTGCATGTTGTTGTTCACAAATCATTTGGATTCAACAGCAAATGCGCGACTACGTTTTGAAATTTACTAACACTCCTATTTTTGTTGATAATCCTACTGCTATTGTTGTCATCAAAAATCCGGTCCAACACCCTAAAACTAAACACATCGGTATTAAATATTACTTTATACGTGAATGTTTCGAAAAACAATTAATCGATGTTATTAAAATTAATACGGATTTTCAACGCCCCGACCTCTACACAAAAGCATTTGATAAACCTAGGTTTTTATATCTTTTAGAGGTTAATGGCGTGAAAAAGAAAAGTCATATGATTCTAGAAGAAGAAAGTTCGTAGTCCGACATGTTTTCTTAATTTTTCTTATTTATTTTCTTTATTTTATTTTCCTGTCTATTAAAGTTCAAAAACACAAAAAAAAATTTCGGTTTTAGAATATTAGGGGGAGAATAGTTTAGTTAATTCGTGCAGTATTTAATTACTTAAAAAAACGAGGGAGGAGGGCAACTTAGCTAATAGAAATGAAATCAAATCTGTGATTCTGATTCAATGCTTATGGAAAATGATAGTACACAGGGAACAAATTGTTTGAGACTTCAAAAGACCTTAAATGATTAAGATGCAAAAATTCAAAGTATAAGTCTGAGAAGTCTAAGCAAAATAAAGGAAAAAATGATAGTAAAACTAGTCTGCTACTGAGGTAACATAGAGAAAGTAGACATAGAGGTTGCTAGTCAATTATATGATATGTCGGTAGATTCAACACAATAGATGAGTAGACCTCATTGGTGATTTAAAATTCAAACTAATATGTTCAACTTGATGTGGGTTTCCATCTTATCCCTGGTTAACACAATCAACGCATTTCCAATAAGGGGTGACGAGCAAAATAAACACCATAAATGTGTGCGGATGACCATAAAAATGAGCAAAGCACATGAAAAAAATGCTAAATGCGATCAAGCTAATAACTTATGTTGTTGGTGCGTTATGTGCAAAAAGAAAAAATAAATGCTCTAACAAGAAGATAGATTGTGTGCCTCTCTGCTGTGCGATGGCACTGACCTGAGGATAATCATAACCTAAATATTCTAGATTTCATTGTTGTTTGCGCCTCTCTGTTGTGCGATGGCACTGACCTGAGGCTTGGCATCTCTTTGAAAGCGCTTAGAATAGTCTCTTCTTGTCAAATACCCATAGACCGCTCAAAAAATCTCCTGAGGAATGTTGATTACCATATAAGTGTGCGATCCACAAATGCGTGTTTTAATAATCAAACCTAAATCATCACCAATGTGAGTCAAAAATTTGTGTATGGATTTAAGAGGACAAAAATACTGACAATCATCGTGGCTGCAACTCTTCACAGTCGAAATCATTGTGTGCATCTTATAGCTTTAGTATGATTTCCTAAAAGTGCTATTGACTCTCGGACAAAACAAGAATCTAGCATCAAAATGTTTTATTAAAATGTCCCAAATGATTCTGTATACCTGTATGATTCCATAATGAATCATTCCAGAAATGATCAAATTAACTTGAAGCGGTGTTGTCTAGGAAGAAAAATCAGTTAGATGTTTTCTAAAAGATTTCAATCCATCTCTAATCAAAAACACAAAAATATGTCTTGTCTATTTTTAATTTCAAGTTGTTTTTCTATTTTTCTAGTCTTCTATTGCGTAAAAGTCGGACTATACAACTAGATGAAATCTATGAATCACTCACTAAAAGTGGTCACGTCTGAGGAGACCAAAAGGTTTTAAATTAAAAGGACCACGTCTGAGGTGATCAAACGGTTTTAAATTAAAAAGGTCATGTCTGAGATGATCGGTGTTCATAATGTTATATCAAAAGGTAAAACTTTAAGTGTGTGAAAGCTTATGAGGTCAAACCATGAGTATGAGCCAATGCATGTTTGGATCATAAGTATGAGCTAATCGCATGATTGGACCATAAGTATGAGCCAGTCATACGATTGGACCTTGAGTATGGGACATCCATACGATTGGATCACAAGAATGAACCAATCGTACGACTGGACGAAGAAGAATAAGCCAGTCGCACGACTGAACCCCAGTCGCAAGATTGAAGCATGCGTATGGGTCCAGTCACACGACTGAACATTAAAATAGTATAAATAGAATGGTGAGTCGGTCGCATTTCTCAACACCCTTCAAAGCATTCAAACTTCTCTCATACACAGACACTCAGCCCAAATTTCCTATACCTTGATTACTCACTGCTTCTGATTCTAACTGATATCTCATTCATCTACAGGTATTGTGAGACTAAAATCGATCAAAATGATTGGTGTAATCAAATCCTAACTGACTTAATCGATTAAAATCAAGAAATCAGGATAACTCTACAAATAGACCATTTAAATGGACATAATCGTTGATATAAAGGACATTAAGTGATAGTTTGAGTCCCTGCAAATCTAATGAGTCTAAACACGACATCTAACATCAAGATTTGACCAAGATTCGAGGTTGGAGTGTCGAACAGAGTCATATGCGAATGGACACTCCGAATGAACCTTAGTCACACGATTGAGCCAGGCGTACGATTCAATTGCACGAATGAATCATTCGGTGACTCAGTCGCACGACTGACTCAACCGCATGGCTTAACATATGAACAAGTTCAGTCGCAAGCACAATCGCACGACTGAACTCAGCCGCAAACTCAATCGCACGATTGAACTCAGTCGTATGTGGTTCAATCGCACGATTGAACTAGTTTGATCTAAAACAACTTAAGTTTCAATTGTCATCTCCTTTACACAACTCTAATGTACATGTTTCTTGTGTTACATCAACATGGCTGATAGATGGACCATGAGCCCCAAGCACAACATCAGTGCTCACTTGGATGCTACCACTCGGAATGCTTCCGAGTTTATGGGGATCATTGCCTTTCTCAGGAGATCGAGGATCTTCAAGGCCATATCTACACCTTGCACGCCATACAGATCAGTACAGCAGACAATCTGGGAAGGGGCTACAGTAGACAGGTCCACAGAGCCATTCAGTATCTGGAGCTCAATCTTCGGACAGGAGATCAATGCTACTGCAGCAAATCTCAGGCAAGTCCTGGATCTGGGTGAAAATGGGGACCACCTGACCAAGCTACACCCTCTAACAGTTAGGGGCTGCTTTCTACGGATGAAGTACACTAGGGACATCAACGCAGGTGTGCTCAACAAAAGCAACCTGTGTCCCCAGTTTAAGTACTTAGCTCACGTAATCCTCAAGTGCATTGCGTCGAGGAAAGGAGGATTTGACGAGATGTCAGATCAAATCCAGAATGCATATGTTGCTTTTGTACTGAACCACCCGTTCAGTTTCTCCCACATGCTTTTCACGTATATGATCGAGAACATAAAGACAAAGGGGAAGGAAGGGTTCTGCATGTACCCAAGATTTCTATAGATGATCATTGATCAGAAGCTTCCTTCACTTCCTAAAGAGAGGGAGGATGCGGTTGTTCTGGAGAATATGGAGGATACGACATTGGGTCGGATGAAGGTCTACCGGGGGAAGCAAGTAAAGCCCCCGGTGAGGAGACTGTTTGGTCATTTGGCTAATGCGGAGTACGTGGCGCCATCTCTCAAAAAGTGGCGTTATGTTGACAATGACTCTGATGTTGAGCCCATCATGGCACCCACAGACGAAGACGACGATGACGACGATGATGATCAGGGTCAAGGTGGTGAGGCACCTGGTGGAACAGAAAGGGTTGCTTTCCACCAAGAATTCTTAGTCGATGAAGATAAGGAGTCGAATGATGAGCCTCTAGTGAGGACTGTCGGGAGCCAGGTTGTGGCCACTTACAAAGGGATAGAGGCGGTTGGTGGATGCTAGGCTGAGTCGAGGGGTGCTGCTACTGATGTTACTGATCCTACTTACACCCCTAACTAGCCCAGCAGCCAAGGGGGAGCGCCTATAGCAAAGGGCTCCAAGAATAAGAGAATGGCTCACCCTTATGGCAAAAAGGGTAAGAGGCCGAGGTTTACTGTGATTACATCTATTGCCATAGCCACCACCACTGCCACAACCACCACCACTACCACATCTCCTACTACAACCACCACCACAGCTACTACTACCACCACCACTCCTCCCACTACCACTATCATTCCTCCCACTACCACTATCACTCCTCCCACCACCACTACCAAAGCCACATCACCACATTCCACACCCATTCCACCTCTAATATTCACCACATCTACCACCACTACTACCACTCACCAAGATGGTCCCTCCACCCAATCCACATTCTTACCAAGACCTACTCTACCCGTGGTCGGGTTAGAGGAGCAGCTGGTTAACCTGAGTCGCATTGTGTTGAGACTGATTGCCACCGATGAGCTAAGGGCTACTCAGCTAAATCAGATGATGGAGGTAAATGCAGCTCAGAAAAAATAGATAGTTCAGCTGAGTGAGAAGAGCACTCAGTATGAGAGAGCTTTAGATATAGCCCACCAAGAACTTAAAGGTCAAAATGAGCTGGTGTTGGCATCGGTGAAGAGGATAGAGGAGCTTGAGAAAAAGAACAAGAAGATACTGCTAAAGCTCAAGGGATCAAAGAATGAGCCATTAATAATCAAGGATGGTGATAATGGTGATCATGATGATGATGATGATGATGATGAAGATGATTCTGAGGAGGATGTTGATGAAGGAGGACTAAGTGATAAAGATAAAGAGGATGATAACGATCAGGAAGGAGGATTAAGAAATGTGTTCAACCTAGTCGGGTGAGTATTCATGCTAATGGACCATACTTATGGACCATACGCATGAATACATCATGCTTATGGATGAGTCGCACGACTGAACCAGGAGGCTGGATTAGTCGTATGATTGAGACATAAGATTGACTCAGTCGCACGACTGAACCTTCAGTCATGCATATGACTCAGTCGCATGATTCAATCGCACGACTGAACCATGCTGCATGGTTCAGTCATATGAATGAAAACTACAAACCTATAAATACCACTAAATTCATGGAAAAACATAAAAATTCGACAACAATTCGATAACAATTCGAAACACTTAGTAGTTCACGAACCCTAGCCATCCAGAACGTCCAAGAAAGCCAATCCAACTTCAAAGTCCATTCTTGATCGATTCCTACTTGTTCTTAACATTTAGTTTATTCTTATATTGATCGGGTTAACGTTCTCAATGATTGGATCGCCAATCAAATAGGATTCCACACTATTTGATCTAGTTTCACGCATAATCAGTTAGTATTCCATACGTACACGGTCCTGATAGTATAAATAGGATAATATATGTATTTTGGTAAGGACGAATACTATTACAACTTTATGTTATTCACTTTGTACATTGTATCCGATTGCATTTTGCTATCAATGAAATCTCTATGAATTTTTGAAGTATTTTGCATTTTTTTGATTACTTTATGATTATAACTAACCATTGCATTACAATATCATCACAGATCAATCCATTTCAACCTATCAAATACCAGGCTTCATGAGTCCCAATTTAAGAATATTACGTGTTCCCTTCAACCGTGAGCCCAACTCACAGTTGAGAATGTGTTAAACATATCTAGGCAACTTGTAATACTCTAAGGAGTCTAAGTTAGCAATTAAATTGGTATACACAAATTGTGAGTGCCTGAATTTGACCCACCGGACCATTCCTTGAACTATGAAGGAGAGATCTTCAGGAATCTAGTCCCCGCATGCTTGTTGGATAAGCTATGGTTAACTACATGAAGTAGATACTTCTACTGGGGTGAGACCTTCTCTTTCTTGAATGTCTTTACAGAGAACTCTCCTTCATAAACCATCTGCTCAAAGAAATGATTTAAAACTTCTTTGGGGAACGATAATTCACCTTCTATATCATCCAGCTGAAGGTGTGTGTTGATGATGGCTAGAGTGATGAAGATTTTCCTCCTCTGCACTATGGCAGACAATGCCTTCTTCCCATCCATAATGACCTCTTGACAGCTCTTTCAAAATTCTAACAGATGATCCTTATAAAAAGAAGGATCAATGGTAAGGAAGGTTAAGTAGTTAGACAGAGCAAGAAAATGGCAAACCTTTGAGAAACTAGAATCTTTCTCAAAGTCCAACAGGGCCACTTGATTATGTTACGTATGAAGTTGCATGGAGAAATCAAGATTGTTTCTACGATTGAGGTTGGCCATTTGAGAAAGCTTAAAGGTGAAGAAATATAAGAACAAATACGGTTTTGGGTGAATTTAGGTTAAGGAGTATTTGCAGATGAAGAAGAGAGTGAAAGAGGGGAAACCGTTGGGTATATTTATATGAATTAGATTTAAGAAAAAGTTAATGAAAGAGGATAAACATTGAAATCCGAATGTCGGTCCTACCTCTGAAAAAGTGTCCAAAAAGGTAGTTTTCTTGGAAGTCAAAAATCTTCCGAAGGATTTTTCTCTTCGAAAGTTTTGATAAAAAGCTTTCGAAGATAAAATGGATTCGGAAGAAATTTCAAAGATTATGGAGAATTTTTCTATGGAAGATATTTAGACTTGGAGATTTTATTCTAAGAGAAATAAAATCTTCCGAGACTTAATTTCATTTGGATGAAAATTGTTCTTGAAAAAAATATAAATACTTATACTCATTTGTGCTTCAAAAGATATTTGAAAGTTTTCTTCCGAAGGTAAGTTGAAATAAGTAGTTATTTGTTTTGGATGACATAATTTTCTTTCGAAGGTAAAGAAATATCTTTCAAAGTAAAAAATGATCAAAATTCTAAATAATATAAGAGATAAAATTTTAAAACATGTTTCTTCCAAAATAAACAAGGGCTTATGAAGGTGATGAAATAGACAACCTAGGACTCACAAATTTTAGAAATAATATGAATTAAGTTTAAAGAAAATCTACTCATAGTTAATCATCCCAATAGGTAATATAAGATATTTAAATCTCTGTTCATCAAAAGCTTTGGTAAACAGATCTGCATATTGTTCATTTGTGTTAACTTTGACTAGTTTGATTAATCCTTTTTCAAAGTTATATCTAATTAAATGATACCTGATGTTGATGTGTTTTGTCCTTGAGTCCTTGTAGTAGAGATCACACTATTGTTGTCTATGTGGATGCGAGTCTCTTTGAAGTTGAATCCATAGTCTAACATCTGATTTGAATACAAAGCACTTAAGCACAATAGCAAGCAGCAGCAATGTATTTAGCTTCAGCAATTGATGTAAACACACATGATTGTTTCTTGCATTGCCATGAGACAATCCTTCGATCAAGGAATTAACATCTCCCTGATGTAGAGTTTGCAGTCATATTGCAGCAACCATAGTCACTACTGTTATGCATATAGAACACTTTTAAGGTATCTTAAAATCCTTTTTATAGTGACTAGGTGTGACATCTTGAGGTTGGCTTGATATATTGCACAAATACATGTGGCAAACATGATATCAAGCCTGCTAGATGTAAGATACATAAAGGACCCAATCATAGTCTGGTAAAAATGTTCATCTACACACTCCCCCTCAATGTCTGGTCCAAGGGAGTGGTTTCTCGCTATTGGTGTCTTTATAATCTTACTATCAGTCATGTTGAATCTTGTAAGTATGTCTTGTACATACTTTGACTGACTTATGAAGATGCCACTTTCAACTTGATTCACTTGAATTCCTAGAAAGAAATTGAGTTATCCCATAGCACTCATTTCAAATCAATTCTTCATCAGCTTCTCAAAGTCTTTGCAGAGCTTTGTATTAGTTGACCCAAACATAATATTATCTACATATACTTGAACTAGCATTAAGCCATCTCTGTTCCTTTGATGAATAAAGTTCCATCTATAGTACCCCTTTTGTAGCCATGCTAACAGAGATACTGAGACAGTGTCTCATACCACTTCCTTGGAGCTTGGTGCAACCCATAAAGAGTTTTGTTAAGCTTACAGACATAATCAGGATGATCAAAATCTACAAAACTAGGTGGTTGTTTGACATACAACTCTTCATCAATAACCCCACATAGAAAATCACACTTGACATCAAGCTGGTAGACCTTGAAATTCTTGGATGCAACAAAAGCTAGGAATATTCTGACAGCTTAAAGTCTTGCTACAGGAGCAAAGACATCTGTGTAGTCAATTCTTTCTTCTTATGTGTACCTTTGGACAACTAGTCTTGCCTTGTTTTTTATGACAAGTCCTCTATCATCCTTCTTATTCCTAAACATCCATTTGGTTCCTATAGTAGTTTTCCCTTGAGGGAGAGGACATAGGTTCCAAACCATTTGACTTTCGAATTGAAGCAACTCTTCCAACATAGTTTCAACCCAACTTCCATGCATTAAAACCTCATCAACTTTATTTGGCTCTATCTGGGACAAGAAACAAGAGTGAAGACAAATATTTGCATCATGGGTTTGTCCTCTTGTTCTTACCCTTGTGTCAACATTTCCAATAATGTTTGTGGTGGGGTGAGACTTGTGAATCCTGAGTTGAGGGATCAAAGAAAGTTGCTTGGAGAAATCTAAATTAGAGAAATTGAGTTCATGCATTAACGTTTCTCCCACCACATTAGTACACTTATCAAGAGAGACTTGATCCAATGAGTATGTGACTTTATTTATGTTGTCTTCAAAGAAGTGGTTGTTAGCACCAAGAAATTCTTGATTACTATCACCACCACCAGTTCTTTCCACATTAGAAGCTCCTTCATTTGAGCATTGTGCCTCTGAGCTGGAATTTGGTGGCACCTCAAATGTATCAGCTGAATTTGACATGGTTGTATTGATAGGAACTCCATCTACAGAGTTAGTTACCACAGGAGCTGAAGTAGTATTATTTGATGGTTTTCTCAGCTTAAATCTTGGATCAAGATCACCTAATGATAAGATATTTGTGGACCCTAAAACATTCTCATAATATTTATTAAAACAGTTGGTAACTAAATCAAGATCAAATAGCCAATCAGGACCATAACCTTTCACACTAGGAGTGTGCTTATTGAAAGTTATATTGGTTGACTCCTCAACTAATCTATAAGCTTTGGCTTAAGAAGAGTATCCAATAAAGTGCAATCATCTTTTTTCTCATCAAACTTGGCTATTTGGTCTTTGGTATTCAAGATACTACAAGGACATCCAAATGACCTGATAAAACCAATGAAAGGTTTTCTCTTGTGCTAAAGTTCATAAGGAGTCTTACCATGAGTCTTTACTACTAAAACATTGTTTTGCACATAACAAGTAGTGTTTACTGCTTCTACCAAGAAGGTGTGGACAGTTTAAAATCAGACAACATGGTCTTGTAATACCATTTTCATCACAACATGTATCAATGATTTGGTTCTTAAATATAGTTCCATGATCACATATTATGGTATTGAACTTTTTATCACATTGATTCTTAATCTTTAAGATGAAACTCTTCAAGATCTCAGGAGTCTTATCCTTAATTTTAAGAAAAAAGACCTAAGTAAATCTTGTAAAGTCATCTGTGATCACTAAGCTATATGAGGTCCTTCCTACACTCATTACACTGTCGGGGCCAAAGAGATCCATATGTAATAAGTGTAGGGGTATTGTTATGGAGTTTTTTTCTTTTGACTTATGAGATACTTTGTGTTGCTTCCCTTTGAGGCATGCAACATAATGGTCATCACTGGTAAACTCTTTATTTGGCATCATAATTACCAAATCATTCTTAATCAAGTTATTCATGTTTTTAAAGTTTACATGGCACATTCGTTTATGCCAAAATAAAGACTCATTAGTATTGGCTTTTGATAGAAAACAAGAAACTTCTCTTGAAGGAGATGTTTCTTGCAAGTCCATCTTTTACATGTTCTTTCTCCTGGGGGGCTCTAAGTAGAATATGATTTTGAGGAATAAGCACCCCGGGCTTGAGAAAAATGCACTAATGCTCAGTGAAAAACATGTTATGACTATGATCACAAAATTAAGATATACTCAAAATATTGTACCCAAGCTCCTTGACAAAGTTTACCTTCTCAATGTTGAGCTTACTATTTATGACATTGCCCCTTCGAGTAATGTAACCTCCAGCATCTCCTCCGAAAGCAACTAGCCCTCCATCAATTTTCTCAAAATTTTGAAGTAGTGACCTATTGCCTGTCATGTGCCTAGAACAACCACTATCAATGATCCATACATTCCGGTTTGTCTTGAGATATTTCTACACAAAAGAGATGGTTAGTTAAATTTGAAAACTCAAGCCTTGTTACTCCTGGGCTTATCAAAAGAAAGAAGTTAAGAACAATACAACAGTAATCGATTCTTTAGTCAAATTTGGTGGATCAGTAATTTTCTCAAAAGAAGTTTTGACAACTTCACAAGTTTTGGAGACTGGACGTTCAGAAGATCTTGATAGTACTGTAGCAGGCATCAGTACTTCAAAAGTATCCTTTCTTCAGAGACAAACTTTTCTTCCAAAGGCAAGTTTTTACTTGTCTTCTTCTTCATTTTAGAGCTTCCAAAAGGAAAAGAGTTTCCTTCCAAAGCTTGCTTTTTCTTCAAACTCTCAGAAGTTTCTTTCTTGATCATGTGCATAGTAGTTTTAGGATTGTAGAGGCAATCCTTTGCAAAATAAGAAGTACTACTACACATGACACAATTCATTTTCATCCTTCTAAGAGTGTTCCTTTAGGAACAAAGCTAAACTTGATCACTTTCCTTCTCCATCTTCATCTTTGCAGATGATGTGGCAATCTTGTTCGGATGAGAACTACGTGTTGGAGTTGGATGGTTCAAGTTGTATAATAGTGGTACACAACTGATCAGCCTTCTTTATGATGTTGGGAGGATTTGGACATAAACTAGAACTCCTGTTATTAGAGTTCAAGTTTGACTCTTCAGCCTTAACTACTTCAAAACTTGTAGAGATAAAAACTTGGTTCTGCATAGAGTTATAAAGGGCCTTGATCTCTTGAGCCTTCTTGGACTTTCTTTTGGCATTTCCAATCAAGTTCTTACTTCTATACGTGGTCATCCTAACTTCCTTTCTCTCCTTAGGAGAATAGTGACCCTTCTTAGGATGCTCTTCTTTATTATTCTCAGAGACATTCTTCACTATCTTCTCTTCATCCTCTTCACTCATGGGGTCTATGAAAGGAAGCTCATCTTCATAAGTTCCACACTTAGGTGATCTTACAGACAAAATTGTATTTGGAGGAGCTATCTCAGTAGATCCCAGTCTCTGCTTATTCTAATAACAAACTTTTGCATACAAGGATGAGGAAATTATGTTCTTGAAGGTCTCTTCTTCAAGAACACATTTTTTTCCCTAGCTTTGCTGATCACAAGCTCAGCCTGACATTTAGTTAACTTAGTGATAAGATCTTTGATTTGAGTGTAGTAGTTGGTATGCTCATATTTAAAAGTTGAAACGGTTTTCTCTAAGTCTTCTATTTTATTTTTGGACCCATATCTGTAAGATATTCAAAGACTCAAGATCAAATCTCATCTCTAAGTTATAGGACCTATATCTGTTAACGTTAGCAATACATCAGGTGTATAGAGATGTTCCAATACCTTGGCTTCATTATGGTCAGCCATCAGTGCTTGATTTGGATATGGATCTTCCACTTGAAAGCTCCAGTAAAAGCCTCCTTCTTCAACAGCAACTGCAGCTTGCTGCTTTGGCTTCTTATTGTGGTTAGTTCTATCACTGTACTTTGGTTTGTTTGTGCTTGGCCACTATTTAACCTTGGTGCCTTGCACTCTCTAGCAAAGTTTTCTATTAGGTTACAGTTGTAACATTTCATGTTGCTTTTGTTCGGCCCAAACTTTTCACTGACTGTATTGCTTGGAAACTTTCTCACTATCCTCTTGTAGAACTTCTTGGCTTTGTGAGTGATAAGAGCCAGTTGTTGAACTATCTTCATTTACTCCAGATCATCTACATATATGCAGTCAAGATCTTCAAGGGTGAGGAGAAATTTACTAGTACTTTCATTATTAGACATAAAAGCTTGTGAAGAGCTTGTCTCTTGGTGTAATGCCTAGAATAAAGTAGAAACGAGCCAATTAATAATATGGGGCTTAGCTGAGATTATTTAAAGAAAATAAGCGGGCAATAGAGTATGGACCGAGAAGACCTCGCAGGATATGTGTTTGGCAAATTTAAGATCCCGGGAACATCTAGTATTAATAAACAGATCAGCTTGAGCAACTCTCATTTGCAACTCAACACCCCCAAATTCTAGAGAGAGAGTGTAGAGAGAGAAAGTGGAGAAATTTGAAGATTCAAGGCTTGGTTGATCACAAGATTGAAGATCAGTGTTGAGGGCATCCAAACAACAAGAAAACACCAAGAATCCAGGTAAGAAACATCATTTAATCATTCCTTTTGATGTAAACCCGAATTCTAGGGCTTGGGGTTTTGAAAGTGGCAAAGCTTCGCCCAAAACTCACATTTTTATGTAAGAAAACATGTAAGAAGCTTAGATATAGCTTATTGGGTGATAAACCAAGGTTTTGGATGTAAAATATTGAAGTTTTAGGTCAAAAATGGGTTGGTTCGTAATTTTTAGCTCGTTCTGCGAAGTTAAGGGTTCATCCAGCGAAATTGCATAGTCGTTCAGCGAAAGTACGAAGACTTCTTGCGAAACTATAGTTTCAAAGGTAGTTTCACACACATGGTTATCCAACAAAAGTTGGCCGAAACTGGCAGCGAAGATGCCAGCGAAACCGCCAGCGAAACTGTCAGCAAAACTGCCAGCGAAGGTGGCAGTGAAACTGCTGGCGAAACTAGCAGCAAAACTACTGGCGTAATTAGCAGCGAAATTAGGCAAAAATTAACTTCTTTGAGTGTTAACTTATATGCAGGCTGTGTAGTGCGACCCTTGTTTTGAATGCTTGATTGAGAAGCTACTCATCTTGTCCAGGTGAGTTCTAGATCCCCTATTTAAAGGTTTTGAACTAGTTTGGGGCTGGAAATACATGCTAAATATATGATTTAAATGACCAAGAATTTAAGAGGTATTAAGAGGAAGATCAACTTTTCTCTAATAAAATGTGCTATACAAATGTTCTAAAATAAAAATTGTGTGCGCTGACTTGGCAGCCCGGCCCAGCTAGGGGCGTTGCCCTTGGACCCCACTAGGGGGTGCTGCCCCTAGGACCCCGCTATCAGGGCTTGCCGCCCCCGACCCCTCGCTATCCCGCAGAGGATCAGTTATGTTTCATGAATGACTTATGCTTGTGGTTCATATGTATATGTATGTGAATGTACGATGCATGTGTTTATGATGCATGATGTTTATGATGATGTGTGATGATGTTATGCTTATGTATGATATGTTTTCTTATGTTCCTTACTACGCATTATGATGTGACTTTATGTGGTTTGATTATGATAATGAACGTAAAGTATTATCATAACGAAGTGAAAGATTCAAGATAATGAAAGTGGAACATAATGAACGAATGAAAGGTCTTGCAAGCAAATGAAAAGAGGTTCACAACTCATTAAGAGTTGTTAGCTCAACTGTGTGTTTACAACGTGTGATTTTGGCTAACTCATAAGGGTTCATACACATAGTAGAAGTTAGTCTTGGTGATTGCTCCAATATGTGTGATTTTGTTTAATGTGTGTTATGTAGCATGCGATTTTGGCTAACCCATAAGAGTTCACACACACAGGGGGAGTTAGTCTATGTGACTACTCTGTATGTGTGATATGGGGTCCTTGTCGCTTAACCCTAGATGATATAGCTTTCTACTCAAGAGGGGGGTTAAGTACATGACAGGACCTAGGTAGAAATGAAAAGATAATAAAAGTACGAAAAGTGCGATAAGTACGAAATATGCGAAACTTGCGATATGTACGAAACGAACGATGAAAGAAGATAATAACTATTACCCTGATGTACGTATGATATGTGATCACGTGCGATAGTAAAGAAAATGTTGAATGAATGAAAGGTAATATAAAGTTTTGTAAAACTAGAACTCACTCAGCAATGCTGACTTTTATGTATTTCCAGTTGGCAGGTAATAGTTCCTGAGGATGGCACGGGCGGCTACTTGGCTCATTTTGGATGGCATCCATTTTATGATACGATAACGTTTTTGCATTGTAATACGAACAAACGATATTTTGTAATGAACGTTGTATTATTTTGCAAAAGTGTTTATAATGAAATGGTTGTTTAAATGTTTCCGCTGCAATATTTTATTAGAGTTAATGTAAATATATGTTTTATATGCGATGATGGACCAGCTATGAGCGTCCCGGGAATGAGGCCTTACACTTGGAATGTGTTGATACATATGTACCTAGTTTACGATCTTAATGTAATATGTCTTTCATGTCCTAAATGTAAATGAAATGTATGAGTTGAATAAAACAGATTATGTGATTGATGATCTTAATGTTAAATGTTTCAGTGTATGTTTCAATGTTTATTATTTATTAATGCATATTGAACTAACTATATAGGTTTGTGATTGTTTGAATAGATCTTAGTCAAGTAATAATTGAGAAACATATTCAAACTTAGTCGTATGAAGTTTTCATACGAATGGACCATGCTAATGTACCATACGCATGAATACTTCATGCTAATGGACCAATCGCACGACTAAACCAGGAGACTGGATCAGTCGCATGACTGAGACATACGGATGACTCAGTCGCATGAATGAACCTTCAGTCGTGTGATTGACTCAGACGTATGCTTTAGTCGCACGACTGAACCATGCTAATGGTCCAGTCATATGATTGACTAACCCTAACCTATAAATACCACTTAATTCGTGGAAAAATGTAAAACTTTCAATTTTTCGACTCCTACTCGTACCCTAGCCGTCCAGAGACCTTAGAGAACCTGTTCCAAGTTCATAGATCGCACTAAATCGTATTGCAATCATTCTTAACGTTTAGATTCATTCTAAGATCGATTCTACGTGCGTTCTCTCTGATTGGGTCGCAATCAAATAGGATTCCGCACTATTTTAGTGGTATACACGTAAATCAGTTAGTACTCCGTACCGTACATGGTCCTAACAGAATGGACCTCCTTGAGTGTAACTCTCCCTTGGTGTCTCTGGGAAGGTGATGATAGGACCCTTTTATGAGTTTTTAGGGTAGTAGATAAGATGATGTTGTGGTTCTCTTAAATCCCTTTCAACAACATGAAGAGCTTAACTCAGTTGATTGCTTGAGTTACCAGATGGATTTTGCATGTTCATCTCCATCTGGTATCCATTAAGAATACCATACAACTCAGTTAAAGCGGAAACATGAGGATGTAACGAGACGGGATCGTCATAACACATGGTATACGATAGAGAAGCAATATAA
>BJCM01086555.1:0-12128 GCA_018326385.1 Flaveria bidentis
TATTGTTGTTGTTGCCGCCTCTCCGGGCCGGCCACAATAGTTTTCAGTAAGGGCTTGTAAGTTGTGACCATGTTCATTCATAAAAAAATTGCCTCTACATAATATATTTCAATCTTCATATAGCCGATGAATCTCGATATAAGATTATACCATGTTATTAATATTTTTTTGTTAGTTAATTTTCGTACTTGATATTCCTCATTAAACATTCTTGGTTTCACCCTTGTAGCAAAAATGTGTGTAAATATTTCATTCTCTAGTTGAATACGAAATAAATCTATACATGGTTTTTCGTGGAAGACAGATCTCTACTGCGATGCTTGTACTTCCACTTCTATAAGAGAAACACAATACAACTCATAGTTTACATATGTATGTACCCAAACTTAATCGATTGTAGACGATCTATCTCGCATTATCTCTTCATGTTTGGCCATCAAGTTACGGTTCTCCTTCGGAAAACCTGCAGAAAGAACATTACCAAACAAAGATTACATTCAAGTTCTTGAATCTTGCTTTATGTACCAACCATGTATTAAACTTATAAAAGTACAATTTAAAATTAAAAAAAAAAAACAAAGGATGAACCCCTAGATTCCATAAAAAACTAAACCTAACGAAATCTTGGACAAAAGTAATGATATCTACGTTGGCATGAGCAAGTAGCCAAATGTTAAGGGGTGGAGCACATGGTGACGGTTGAAATAGTTTCAATAACAGGACAGATTGGAGGAAAAAAGTAATCTTTTTTAGATACCAAGCAATCTGTCTGGGAAAATGCGTTGGCATGGGTTGTTAAAATATATTTTTATACAAACAATGGCCCACAAAATGGGCCAATTCAAACAATAAACAACATGCTTTGATAAGTTGTACAGTACAAGTTAGTCAATTCATACCTGAAACTTGGATATGGGAATCTGGGCTGGCCATTGAAAAGATTTGAGATTGAGATATTGAGATATTGAGATGGGAACAATTACTATGCTTGTACATTTAGTTTTGCAGTTTCACTTTGATTCTTTCATCTTGAAGAATCTTTGAGTACCTTGGGAACCCATTTTTAAATGTGGACACCTGAAAATGTTACCAAAACAACTTGATTACTAAAAACACATAATTTAGTTAAATAAAGCAAACCCTTTATCCTAATATAGACAAAGAGTAACTCTTGCATAATCTTGCTAGAGTTATACCAAAAGGGTATGTAAGAATCTCAACTTTTATTTCATGCAATAAAAAGTTGTATAATGTACCCACTTCAAAGAAGGAATTTTGTTAAAAGTAAAGTCTAAAAAAACCCTATGGCTTCTTTTAAATTTACGCCAAACGAATATGAAGCCCAGAACACGTTTGGTGTAGACGTATATAGTGTACTATATATTAATTCATCTCATTCAGTAGATGTCATTCTAAAAATTATTGTCCACTATGCAATAAAGCTCCTTCAAACGAATATTACATTACGAAGCTTCTAGTGTGGTCGTGTTAACAATAGACTCCAACAAAAACGACGTGTTAAATTTTAAGAAGACTGACTTCGGTCGATATCAAGAAAATTCTACAAATTGTAGATATTTCTTGAAGTAAAAGAAAATCAAACCGCGTGTACAGCCAATTTCTTGAAGGGTCAAAATCAATTTACTACCCTACAAAATGGACATTCCCCCTTCTTGCAGTTGGCATGTTATGGTCCGGCCTTAGAGGGTCCCCGCATTAATGAGTTGTACATTACATTTACAACATTACAACTAAGCTTGCTAAAAGTCCTTCGTAACGCCTTTCAAAAAATTTGACTGTTTCTTGTAATTAATAAAAAAGAATACTTATTTACGTCTTCTTTATATTCATCTCTCATTTTCATGATTAAAAAATTAAAAGATTATAAAAACAACTCACATTATAATTTGACTATCTTCTTAAAAGGGTCCAAACATTAAAATCAAAGAAAATTCAAGGGTTTATCAGATAACTATACGTCTCACTATACAAGATGTATGACAAATTTTAACACTGATTATAATAAAAAAATTCAAAAAATTATCAAATGAGTTATACGTCTCATATATGATTATAAGACCATACCTATACGATGCATATGATTAAAACGTATAAAAATTTGTGATTTTGATTTATAATTGAGGTTGCGTCGGACCCTCTAATAAATTTCGATTAATAACCTTGAAATATTGAATACAACCACCTCTTGGGATAGTCAATAATGGCAGAACAAGAAAAACGTTCGCTGCCATTTTGCAACAGGCCCCACCTTTTCAGTTATGTGCAACTCCTATAGCATACCTTACAAGCTCCTATGCATGACGTACAACTTCCATTGCTTATTTAGGTACAACTCATATAATATAGCAGACATTCATACCAACCAAATGATAGTGGATTCTAGTCTATCATTTTATCAAAACCGAAAAATTAAACCAAAAGGGGACTCAAGTTGGGTGTTTTAATTATAATACGTTAAGTTTTAACGCGTAAGAATTTTGTTCTTTTTGTGGAACTTTTTCTAAATTTTGAATGTTGATTATTTGAAGCTACAAAGGTTAACGAATCTTGATAATGGAGGAAAGTGGACTTACAGCTTCAATGTCGATTTTGTAAACAAGAAGCTTCCGTCGTTCTCTGCAGCTAGTGCGGTACGCCACCAGGATGTGTCCGACGGCTAACGACAGTGAACACACAAACAACGCCACCTCCGCCGCCGTGAAACCACCACCACCACTGCCACCGAACACATACGACGCCTTAATCGACACAAACAACACAGAAGCCACCGAACACACCGTCGTGATCCCCAAATACGGCCCCCTTGATAACCCCGGACCATCGCATAGCCCGTACACACCTACCACGACAACAAAGCTCCAATCAGCTCGATGCTAACATCAAACAACACAAACAATCGAATCGTTTAATTAATTAGCCAATTGTTGAATTAATCAATTACTTACAGAGGATTATTGCTGATCTGAGTATGGAGATGATAGGGATGTCGATTAAGGAGAATCTGAAATCATAGTTGCTCAAATGGGATTTTAGGGTTTGGAGGAAGGAGAAAGGGGAATCCGACAGTGGTGAGAGAGAAGCCGATAACAGAGCTGCCGGAAGTAGAGCGTCGGCGACGGCGAGTAGAATCGGAGCAGAGAAGAACATGAAGGAGATGATCATAGTGACCAAAAAGAACAACGTTTTGAATCCTCTTAGAGCTTTTTTGCTTCTTTCATCTTTCAAAAACCCCATGGGTGATTTGATTGCTGTTGTTGGTTTTGATCTGCAGGTGTTGAAATGTAGGGGATGATGAAGTATGAATGGGGATGCAAATGCGATGAAAGAGGGTCAAATAGGGGAGGCAGTTTCTCTCTCTAGAATTGTTTAGTGTGTGAAATGTGTGGGGTCGGCGTTTGGTGAAGAGGCATGAAATTAACGGAAATTACCTGATTAACTTCTTAATTCTTTAACGATGTGTCTTTAAGTTTTTTTCTTTTTTTCTTTTTTTTGTTTTCTAGAAACAACGATTTTGTCAATTGCGTAGTTTTATTATGTTTGTTATTGATGCTATAAGAATTTTTTTCATAATCGGTTTTTCGAGTTTGCTAGTTATATGATTTTATGATTAGAGTTAACGTTCAAACAACAGTGTATGTATGTTATATGATATTTGATTGTGTAATTAGTATTGAAATTTTTAGTTTTTTCTTGTGTTATTTGATTGTGTTTTTTCTTGTATGTTATATGTTTTTGTCTTCCTAATTCTTAACATTCACTATCAGTGCTAGATCTTGGATGGATGCCGGCCATTGTACTTATTGTTTTGTTGATATATATAAATTAGTTTTTTACTTTTATCTTTTTGTCAACGGTGTTTAGTCTCTATCTTCGTTAGAACCGGAAATCGTTCATTGTTCTTCTGCCACCTAGTTGCTCTAGGTAAGTGTCTTTCTTGTTTTCTAAAACATATATAAATATAAATCTGCAGAGAATCTATATAACATTTGTTTTTACCTTTTAAAAATACTATTTTTTTCTTTCTTTCAATTAAGTAACTTTTTTTTATATATTTATCATTATTTTCTTTCTTTAATCTACTCGCAACTATTTTTAAAAATATTAAAAAATCTATGAGAGTTGTATTGTGTTTCCTCGAATATGAGGAAACACAATACAATCCTTATAAATTTTATCGTTTATTCACTAACAACCATTTACAATCATTACTTATGATATATGTTATACAATCACATAAAAAATAAGAAACCTGTTGTAAATACTCTAAAAACATATGATAACTGTTATATGACATGCCACATGCTTAACTAATATATTTGCAACTTTCAAAACCAAAAACTTTTTAATAGTATGTCTAGAGTTATTATCATATGAATGATATATTTTACCTCAAATATGAAATTTTAATAATTTTTTATATTCTATCTTTCTTTTGTACAAATCAGATTAATAATACAAACACAACTTATTTGCCAATAGTAACTTATACAGTAAACATAATTGATGATGTATACTTTTATTATCAAATACAATCTCACTCTTATCATAAAAATGGTTTTTTGTCCCTAAATAAACAATTGACTTCTTTAAATCTCAAAAATAAGGCCAAGCAAAGTTGTTTAACCTAGGAGAGTGGGAAAAAAAGGTGGAGAGCGATGATTGTAGTGGGGATGAAGAATTGGCACCCGGTGAATATTCACCGACGAAGGAAATCAAGTCGTGATAAAACACAATGAAGAAAGAGAGCATGCCCAGGAATTGGACCAAATAAAAACCGGAAACACCACCCTCCTTGTTTTAAGGAAAACATGAAGACTCATTTCACAAATATCAAGTTCTACCGAAACAACATAATTACAAAAAGTTAAAGGCAACAAGATTACCTTTTTATTATATTTGTCTTTGAAGACGAAATTAAAAGTTACATGCATGTGTCGTCGACCATATTACTGGTAAAATGTTGACCATATTACTGGTAAAATCATTCTCCTAGTGAATTATAATTCGTAGAACTAAAATTCAATTTACTATTCTTTTATTATAAATTAATCAATCAAGTAATTATTTCAAAAAACGCACACCTGAACATGAACACTAGTAAAGTCAAATCTAATATCATCTATGATATGTAATAATATTATTCTAAACCCTGTCTCTTTGCATTTCATATTTGAATAGGTCAATTTAATAATAACAAAAACTCAACCTACTAATGCGTCGTTTATCATATTTGTATTAAAATTATAAAAAAATATCTGGAAATAAAATTTCAAACCATATATAGAATTTTATACAAGCAGCCACGACGACTGAATTATTATATAATATTTCTCCCATCACTTTCTTTGAATATATAATTATAAAGATTTTTTGTAATGGCTAGAGACATTTGTAGGTGAAAGGTTGCGTGATGCACCCACATGATAACGAAGGAGACGCCGCCTGTGGCCTGGGGGTTAGCCATGTAGTCAGACCAGTCAATAATCAACAAACCTTAACATTTTACCAATATTATTATGATGTTAACATTTTTGTACATTTTGTGTTTGCCATTTTAACACGTCTTCAAGGTTGATTGATTGTATGAAATCATTCTTCTTAGATGTTTCTAGATTATAAATTTCAAATAATTGAATCTTATTAGAACGTTGGTTATTAATTATGTGTCAGGTATTTATTTTAACAACAATACTTGGGTTACTTCTAATCACGTTTAGTCTTCAACGAGTTTTTGATTTTTATCGTTGTGTTATCATCCCAAGTGTCAATTTTGACTCATAAATATCTAGTAGTATTGTGGGACGTGGGTGTTTTCGTGTTGGTTAGGGCTTAATGGTAATAAGGTAATATTACATAAGGAAATAATTATGGGCTCAAACCTTACCTATGATAAAATTAGCTAAAAAAATTAATGCATTGATGTAAATATAAAGAATAACAACCTGTGGTGTATATCACTTTTAAGAATGTAATTTTATATACGATGAAAAGGGTAGTCATATTATTTGACTCCTAAAGCAAATTCATTTTCCTGGAATAAATATTGTTCTATCTATAACTTAACTAAATAAAAGTTATGTTATTAAATTATTATATATGGTGGTAGTGTTGGTTGCAATGGTAGGGGGAGGTGGTGGAGGCGTCGGCGCCTGACCAGTTAGATCGGTTTAATTTTCAAACAAAATTATCGTCATTTAAAATTTAGATTTTAATTCTAATGCATTATACATATCAAACAACTCATCAGTTGAATTTCACCCAATGTCATCGAACCAACTCCCAGGGCCTCCTTGTTATTTACTAGTTGTGTTAAATAAAACATTTTATTAAAAGAAGCGAATTTTAATACTAGAAGCAATGTTTTCGGCCATATTGATATCCATTCCAATAACACATGATTTTGAATCCAATCTATATATGCATTATAAAAGTCAAACTAACTACATGTGAACAGTCGCATTCCTCGAACGAAGAAAATATAAATGATCATTGCCTCATTGGATGCTAGAGCCAACGTTAAAAATGAAGTCAAATATTAAAATGTTGACAAGTTAGAGATGAAAATCTCAAAGTCACATGCTCCCAAATGTCATAAGCCTTGTTGCTTTTGTACTTGTCAAACATCTTTCGTACTTGTCAAACATTATTCAAGCAATAATTTAGCTATCGATGCGGAACATATGGCATTCTAGGAATGAGCTGATCAACAATAATAAACATACTTCGGTGGCGAATTTTCTCGGGAAATCGTAATCGGAAATTTGATGTATTTTAGGTAAACTAATGTTGGCATAATATTAGATGTAATCATTTTTTTGTTTGGCGTATTAATGTGTACTTTTTACTAGCTATTAGTTACGTTCTAACTGTTGAATGCATGATAATCTAATTTTGCCTTTCAAATGAAATATATATTACACGATTTTATTCTTTCATAAAGACGAGAACATGAAACTCTAAACTATAGCAAACAAGACATTCTAAATTTCTTATTTTGAATAAGCGTAAATTTTTAGATTTCTTATGAATTCATAAATAAATAGATCGGATTTGACTGTTTTGATTTGCTTCCATGTTGTAGTTAATTTTATACAAGTAGCTAAAATTTTATAAAATAAATATTTTGAGAAGAAGGCAAGTTTAAGTGTAACATATCATCCGACTAATATATTTTTCTAGTGAGACAAGCACAAAAGCAATAAGGCATTTTATCTTGTAGGTAGAAATCCAAAATAGTCAAGTATAAAAGCAATAAGTCATTTTTAAGTTTTACTTAATCAAGCAATAAGTCATTTTACGTGTTACTCGTATTGTAAATTTGGTTCTTATTTATGAATAATTATAAAAATAGTCCAATATTTTGCATCCACATAACAAGTTTGGTTATTGTAATGGATTGGCGTTGGTTTCTTATATAATATCACTAGGTTAGTCCCCGTGTAATACACGTATCGAATAAATAATATTAAATAATTATTAATAAAAACTTATGCAATATAAATCATGCTTGAAGATAAAATATGATTATAATTATGTATAAATAAGTACTTTATGTATATAATAATGTATTTTTCTTAAACTTTGTTTTTATAAAAAAATGTGATTTTTAAATATATTGTTTTAAGAGAAATGATGTTTTTAATTTCATTGTATTCTGTTTTTTTTATAATTTGTTGCTTTTTAAAAAGTATGTTTTTAATAAAAAATAGGTTTTAAATTTATTAAATTATACATTTTTTAATATGAAAATGGTATAAGTAATAATATTAGTATTCAATGTTATTATTAATAATATAGAGAAATGTGAAAGTAAGTATAATGAGGTTAACGATTGTTTCACGTTTAGTTTCGTTTTTTTATAGATAGCCTAAAAACTCATTAAATAAATAGATTAAATTTTAGTGTAAAATATATATGTAAAATGAACATTGATAGTTACAATAGAATATTTTAATATAAAATATAATTAAAACTATATATGCGTAATAGTTCAAGAAATAAAACAATTATACAATTTTTTAACTTTTTTATAAAAATATTGTTTACAAAAACTCGTTTGTAATTATTTTGGTTGTTTTAAAAAGAATATTTTAAAATATTTCACCTTTTATAATTACTTATGCTTTAAAACAAAACGATTTAAAATTTTTTGTTTAAAAAGTGTTTAGTATTTTAGAAAAATTTTATATTATATGAAACTTTTAGTTTTTTGTTATTTAGATTTTATTTAAAAGATGTGATTTTTAATTTCTTTCGTAAAATCTATTTAAAAAATAGTTTAATTTAAATAGAATTAGATAAGAGAGAGAAACATAACAATTAATAGAAATTATATTTAATAAGATAGCGAAATTTGTAAAAGTATTTAAATTACTATTATACTCTTTTGAAGAGAAAATTAATATGTAGATATTTAAAAAAATAAAAGTGTAAAAAATGACTTAATAAATAAGAAATGAACTTTATTATAGGTTATAAATATTATATTATATTCATGAGACATTTTATGGTATATAATGTATTTCTATAATAATCTACTGTTGAGAGTTCGAACATTACAATATGTAATTTAACGGTACTTTAATTACAATAAAAAAATAATAGTAAACTAGTCATGAATAATATTACTTTTTTATTTATTAAAAACCGTAGCCGTTTTCATTCCATGGTTACAGGGATTCGCTAAATATTTTGGAAGTCTAAATTTCTAATATGTTGGTATTGTTTGAAAAATCTAATTGTACAATTTGTTTGTTGATTTATGTTTGTGTATCACCTTAACTGTTACGATCTAATAAAATTAACTTATTTCTTAATGAAATAAATGTATTTAATACTCATTCATTTTTGTTTATTTATTTAAAAATTTAGACGATAAAATCAAGGTCGACATAACATTTTCCGGAACCTAAAACAAAACCTCAAATTTCATTTTTGTTGTAAAATTCATATTCACATTACTAGATTTACAAAAACCACAAATGAACTCATACAAATAGAATCATGAATCATCATATTTTGCTACACACCAATGTTTCATAGATTACTCATAATAATTAAGGACGAATGGATATCTTCCTGTTTAAACTTGTAAATTTATAGATTTTTTAAAATTATGTTAAGGGACAACGTACTTTTTTTTGTTCGTGTAAGATCATAACACCTCACTTAGTCACTTAATAGTTTATGTATATAGAATCAAAGATACGTATTTCTTAAATTGAACTGGATAAGTATAATTAATTTACTTTATGCAATTTGCAAATCAAAATTGTTATTTGCGACAAGATAACTTTGATAAATATTTAATATTATTATTTTTCGGTTGAAGTGATCGAGATTACTCCAATTAAAAGACATGGAAAATTCAAAAGAGAAACACGGATTACACACATAAAGAATGACGTCACCGTGGGGCCTCGAGGCTTTCTAGAATAAAAAGAAGTGGGCCCAACGCAATCCATTATCATATGACCCATGGGTCGAATCATACCCGCATCCATCCAAATGACTCACCCCTTTCGGTAGTTAAAATGCCTTTGGGTCATTGATTCGTTTCTTAATTAATGGGTCTTGTTGCGTACACTAAACAGATTTGATGTTTACCACTGATTTTTTATTCATGTTTCCCTGTATAAAAATACAGATTATGACGTTTTAGTGATTTGCATGCCTCCATATTTTATTATTTGTGTATGATAAAATATCTGTCTAAAAATTCTAAGTTTATATAAATTATTATTATTGTATTACAATGAACTTTTAAGCTTACCTTCTAATATAACAAAATTTCAATAGTTACCATTTGATGTAAAAGGTAACTTATTTAACTGGTAATCTGATACGGATCACCCTTTGATCCATTAACCATGTATCCCATAAGAATAATATCACCCACGTTTATTTAAGCATTTAGAAGTATCATGCTTTCAGTTTTAATTCCCACGTAATATTTGATTCCCACGTATGTAGTATAGGATTACATGTATTGGTTTCTCTATTTAAGCATTGTATTTTGGCATTTGGAGATATAAGAAAATTAGCAAGACTACTTTCAATTCACATTTATTGTTCTTTTAATTTGGAGACCGCCGATCTCGAATCCGGCTCTATCATAATCGATAACTATTTTAACTTATGAATACTTTTTTTGGTGTAATAAAAATTTCAACTTGTGAAATTTCTTTTTGGCGTAGCAACTATATATCGTATCATCACATTTGTATTGTATCTGATAGGCTATAAAATATAAAATGTTATTTTTATTTAATTCGTACCAAATCAACGTCATATCACACTTCATTGAACATCACTCTACCACGAAATATGTATCTACCCTTAAAAGCATTCATATCTTATTTTTTATTTTTATCCATATAATTATATTAAAAATAATAACATTTTCTCTCTCCTATCAATTAAATAATATATTTTTATATATTTTCATTACCTTTATCTCTCTTTCACTCACAACCACTTTAAAAAAATATTAAAAATTTTATAAGGGTGTAACAATAAATCCTTAAATTTACAGATGAAAATAATATTTTTTATCTCTTCCACTCACAACCACTCAAAACAATCTCATATAATTTAAAGACTCATACTCACATAATTATAAAACATAAGTTGTGAATGCTCTAAGATGTAAAGTATAAGTTTTGTACAAATTATAAGCATTAAAAAGTGTAAAATCACATCAATTAAGAGTATTCACAATGGAGTTCTTAAATATATGAGAGCGTGTTTGGTATATCATATAGAATGGTTTTGAGTGGTGTGAGTGAAGGAGAAAGAAAATATTATTGTGTATTGATATATTTGAAGAATCACTGTTTAATCCTTATAAACTTTTTAATATTTTTTAAAGTGGTTGTGAGTGGAGGAGGGAGAAAAAATAATGATAAGGGTATAAATACATTATTTAATGAAAATGAGAGTGAAAAAATATAGTGGTTTTTAGTGTAATTATATGGATAAAAAAAACCCACGGTTAATGCTCTAAAAATATATCTATTTTAAATATCATTTATTACTACACAAAAAACATTGTCAAAATATGTGATATTTTCTTAAAAATAGTTGACTCCTTCTTACAGAAGATTTTAATTATGATAAATTTGTATTTGTGAAATTAGTAACAGAGTAACATATATATTAACACTTACAATTACAATATTTTGATGAAAGATACTTAATGGTTTCAATCACCGTTAAGCTTTTGTGTGTGGAAAACATGATTTGGAGTTAGTTAACTTTTCATTAGTTTTAATCTTAATTTCCATCATCGGTTAATGAAAACAAATTTGTTATCATCTCAATATATAAAGTTATAAACATAAACAGTGCTTGGAGAGGAAAACAGAAATGCATACCTTAAATTATAATCTTAAACCCTGATTTCCAAAGTAGTTCGTAAACGGGGCCGTTATGGACTTTCAACCATGTTTTTAAAAGCAGGTTGGAAACTGGTTCAGTTTTGGTCAAAAAATGAAAACAGTACCTTTAATAACCGATTCGGGTTGAAACCTATTTGGGTGAGGATATGGACCCGATTTAAAGTGGGTTTGAAACCGGATTAAAACCAATTCAGTTTAGGTTTTACCAGCTTAAAATCGTTTCATCGGATAGGTTAATAACCAATCTCAAACCTACGGGTTGGGTTAGGCTGCAACTAGGTTGAAATGAAATCTGTCTGACAACTGGGTGGGGTATCTCTAGTTTTTACTTATTACTTTATTAGTGACTTTAATTGGGCCTATAATAATCGATTCAGAAATGGGTTTGGGCCTATAATAATCGAATCTGGAATGGGCTCCTCTCTTCTGGTTGTCTGAGGCTCTGAGCTTGACGAGGGACAACGCTTGATCCTAAAATGTGCACAAACCGGTTTTCGGAGGCCAAGCCGGTTCAGACCTCATCAGATATGATCAAACTAGCTTTAGTAAAAAATAAAATATTAATATAATAAAATTTATTAATTATAAAATGATATTTTTAAATATGATATAACTAAAAGTATGTATGAGAAATAAGTATGTCTAATAAAATAATGATATTAATTTTTTAAAATTTTATTTTTATTTTTTTTCCAAAATAATAGTAAA